>VZRH01000951.1:317299-414280 GCA_013397555.1 Urocynchramus pylzowi
GTTTTTTTTTTTTTTTTCTGATAGCATGTGGGAGAAGAAGCTTGAAGATGCTAGGGAAAGTCAGATCTCATTAAAAGGAGAAAGAAATACTTTTGAGTCATTGCTGTGTATCCTAAAATTTATTTAATAGCATGAATTTTGGAGTACTAAATGCAGAATTGAAGATAACAGGGAAGAGTGGTACAGGGTTACCTCTGTTGGCATTGGCTGCATTTGCTTCAAAATGGGACCCAATTTCATGGTCCAAGTAGTTAATTTTTAATGCCTAAAAAGGCTTGTGTGTACTTATGTATTGAAAAGCTGCTTGCAGGGCTCAAACTAGCACTTTTCCATAGTTCTGCCCTGCATTCTGTGATGTTACCAGGCTTCAGAATGATGTATAGGCTTTCTGCACTGTGCTTTTTTGTGCAGTGTATGTTGATAGCTCAAGTATAGCGAGTGTCCTGACACAATTGAAAACATTCGAGCAATACAGTGATTGTGTTAGCAGGTGAGGCACAGTAGTAGCTGTGCCCCCAGCCAACCAGACCTTTGTGTAGCAAGGCCTTTATCGAGAACTGGAATGTGTATGATAAAAGCTTAGTAGGTCCTGGGAAACTTCTAAGCTGTAAAGATATGAGTTTTGATCAGCTCGCATGCACTGTAATTCAGCTGCAGTGGGTTACTTTGCACAAGTAGTGGTTTGGATGTTTTCAACTCTTTTGTTTTGTTTTGTTTTTTTTTTTTTATAAACAATGCATCAAACAGGGCAAGCCATGGTACAAAGAGTATGACATTCGAAGAGATCCTGGAGATATATGGAAGGAAGGAGTGGAAGCATTTTAATACAGTCAGTGGCATGGTTTCACGCACAGGTAGCTATACTTTAGCATGTCCTCTTATTTGAAATTGCTCTGGTCCCTTCAGTGCCTCGTACTGCTAGTTCTTAACAAAGATTTGTAAAAATACTTGAAATGAGAATTACTGGAACAGGTAAATGTGTTGGGGAAGACTTGGTTTTTATGGTTTTTTAACTTCTAGTACTGGAATTCACCTTAAATTTATTTTATGGTACGACAAATGAGCTGACATTATAGGCATGTTTTGGTTATAGTGGTGGGCACACTGTCTCTTGATGAAGTAGACTGATACAACCAGTATCATGATTTAACCTGAGCCAGCAACTGAGGACCATACAGCTGCTCATTTACTCCCACCCTGCCCAGGCCCAGTGGGGAGGAGAATTCAGAAAGAATGGTAAATCTCATGGGTTGAGAACAATTTGTAATTGAAATGAAGTCTGATAATAATAAATATGCTAATAATAACTATTATAATGGTAAAGAGACAGAACCTCAGAACCCAAGAGGAACAAGTGATGCACAATACAATTGCTCAATACCTGCTGACTTATATCCTATCTCATTTAGGATAAATCTTAAATTTTTCTTAATTGTTGAGTTGTTGCCACCAGTCCTGTTACTGGAGGCCTGTTATGGGTGCAAAGAACCAAGCAAGTCTAGAAACAAAACTTCTCCCCTTGCATTTGAACTTCCGTGTTTAAGATAGGAGTTACTTTGAAGGAGCTGTGGCTAGGTCGCATTCTTGCTCTGTGTTTCTGTTTTAGTTTGATCTTGGCAGTTTAGAGTAACACACAGGAAGTGATCACTTAAGGTGCATTTTGTTATGTAATGGAGGTACTTTCCTTGAGATTTGGTTGACTGCAAATGCAATACTTATTCTAAACTGCAGGTAATCTTTTGCAAAACAGAGGAAGAGAGAGGTTTCCTGAGGTCTTATAGGAAATGTGCTTTTCTTTTTCACTAAAACATGCACTTGGTCTCTTTTGTGAATGTTAATCCCCACTTTGCTGACTTGTTCTTGAATACACCTAAGAGATGGCACAGACAAGATCATGAAAAGAAAAAATCGCTGGTTAAGTAATTTCACTTCTTGAAGGGAGTTTATTGAGCATGACCATAGTCTGAGGGGATGTTTGCACCCTTCTGATACAGTTCTGTTTTCAGGACTGATGTAATAATGTGAGCACTCTTCCACTTGGGCCAAGGCGCTGTCCACAGCATGTGTGTGCAAAGGAGATGAGTGTGTCAGAGCTGTCCAAGTGTCTGTGAACTTCTTAAAACACTTTCCTTGTGTTTTCACTGCTAGGGAAATAGACATTTTGGAAGAGTTGAAAGATACTGTCCTGAATTAAAACTCATGGTTCTCCCCCTTTTCTTTTACCTGGGCTTTTAGAATTTTAAAATGTCTTATTGAAATCTCACTGCCTTCATATAGCTAAACAACTTTTAGTTGCCAGTTATGACAATCAGAAGTTAGCCTTTGTTAACAGAGATTGGGAAACAGATAATGCTTATTACCAGTAAAATCCAAATAGGAGCTTATATTATTACTTAAATGTAATTTTTATTTGTGATTAAAGCGTACAATACAGTGGTGTTTAAAGTATATTTTTAAAATTATTTTTTTCCAGCTAAATACTATTTGTATGATAATTATTTTGACCTGCCAGGAGCTCTCTTGTGTGCAAGGGTTGTGGACAGCTTAGATCAGGTAAGAACTGGATTGTTTAAAAATTATGTATTGCATTATCTTTTTCTTCCACCACCACATCTATTGCATGCATTATTAAATGCATACAAATTGGATATTGAACAGCATCAAGGTCTTTTTCTCATTTGGACTGCTCCATGTTGTACTTACTGTATTAAAGTTGTCTCTGAAGATGATTGTGAGCTACATGGCATGTTCAAAATAAAAGTTCTTCCACCAGAGGGCACAAATAACTAGGATACTAAAGAAAATGTGCTGTTTCCTCAAGTTTACCCTGTGGTATGCACAATGTAGTTCTTAAAGTCTCCTTTAATTATGCTTGATTGTACTTGAAATAAATATAGTATAAGTTTTCTGAATTACATGATTTGTTAATTTGCAAGTTGTTAAAAAGTGAATGAAGCTTCATTTCGTCCTTTTTTAAGGTTGTTTTTGTCCTAAATATATTGATCTGTGTACACAGATATAAATACAGCTCTGGCATAGTACCTTTTAATTTTTTTTCCTCTGCTAAATAGTAAATTAAAAATTCTTAAGGTGGAAAATACGATTGCTTTTTCAGTGCTTTTTAAGTAGATAGAATGTCCTAAATTCTGCCTTTGAAATTTGGTGATAATTGTTTTGTTGTGTAAAAGAAGGTTTAATTTGCATGCAGCTGGAGTTAGGAGAGGGTTCTTCTTATAGAGTAACTGTGTTGGTGTCAAGGGTACTGAGGTAATCTTCTGGCCAGAGGTACCAAAGCACTGGAGGCCTGAAAATTGTCAATACTTAACCTTGTCTGCAGAGTAAAAATCTGAGCTGTGAGATGAGTGTCTGGGGTCTCATTGGATATTAGGTGGCTTGCTGCTTTAGCCTTCACTCTAAAATAGCATGCTGAGTAGATTGCTGCCTAAGTCCAAGTGCTGCATGAAGAGTTAGCTAAAACTAGCTTATCAAGCAAGGAAGCATGCAGGACAGGTGCTCAGTAAGACTCTTAATTTTCTGCCTGATTAATCTCCTTCCCCTAAGCTGTTCACAGCTTAGAAACCTGTTGCAGTTGTGACACCTGTATTGTGTTTACTTTAATTTAGACTCAGCACAAATCACCTACTTATTAAAAGAGAAAGCACATCATAACATGTGTGTAGTAAGCTTTCACATCCAGTTACTAGTTCACAGGCTGGAGCACTGACCCGGGATCAGTGCCATGTTCAGCCAGAGGGAATTAAACCCGCGCCGCTTCTCCGGAGAGCCACAAGAAGTGGGTCATGCAACCTCTTTATCTCCTGGCAGTTCTCAAGTGTTTTATTGGATGTCAGCTCTGTTTCAACAGGAGGGCTGCAGTTATTCCCTGGAAGGTTAGCATCAACCACTTGAGAAAGATGCAAGGTAGGAGATGGTCAGCCTCTCCAGCCCAGAACTCATGCCTGCAAAATGCTGCGTCCTAAGGATTAGAAACCATCACATTTTCTTCTTCCACATTTCTATAAGAAGTAGAGCCTTCTGTGCCTGGTTCTGTGAGCCTGCTTACGAAGTGCTCTTTTCTTACCATTTCCAGACAACATTATAGGTTCAGGAAAGCTTTCTACTGGAAGCAGATGCAAGAATTACTATGTTTGGGTTCACAATGGGTTTGGACATGAGTTGGATGCTGAACTACCCTGCACTGTTAAAAATATATCTGTTTTTGCTGTGCCCAGAGCCAGAACTCTTCTGTGTTTCCAGACAAAGTGTGGGATCTTCTTAATGTTTTTGGTCTTCACACTGATGAGCTAAACAATGCAATGCTTTGTCTTGATGGTTCAGCTAATAAAACCACATTTTGTAATCACACCAAAATCATGGTGGACCGGATGGCCATGCATGCAGTTTTCTCCCTGCTTTTTGGAATTGGTCAGTTTTCCTTTGTATTTTGTATGCAATGGCTGAAGATTTGCAACAAATTAGTTTAAGTTATTTTAGTCTCCTCTGAGTTCAAATGTTTTGAAGGAAGTATACCCAGTTTTAAACTAGTATCTATCTGTCCTCAAAACAGCACTCTGTGAGACTTTTGCTTCGGTTCACTGATTTTTATTTTTTTTTAAGAGAAACAAGCAAAAAAACCCAGAACTCCTAACCAAGGGCTAAGTCAGCCACATGGGGTGTGAGGGGAGAAGACAGTTGAATCTGTCTGTCTTGAGAAGAGTGCTAGCTTAGGCTACTTGCATTGCCACTAGACAGATGGTCCCCAGTATCTCCTGTGCATAGCTTTGAATAATCACTCTTGGTTAGCATCCTTGGCTAGCTGAAGCTGACATATGAAGCCTTTTCTCTTTATTAGCTCTTTTATGTATTTCCATGGCAGTTTGATATAGGAATGGATTAAAAAAAAACTTCTGAAAGCCACAGCACCATATCTTTCCTGCTCTTCACCTGTAGGGCTGATGGATGATAAGCAAACTGTGCTTGTCAGTTATGCACAAAAGACCTTGTTTGTGTGACTTGCTGATTGTGAAAGTAAAGGCAGACTGTTCTCTGGAAACCTCCATGGCGGGTTTGGCCTGAAATAGCAGTTTACTTCAGTATATATAAGCTACATGTTTTTGGTTTTTGTTTGGCACTGATAAGGGTTTGGGTTTGGAGGTTTTTTTCAGTTTCTGAATATTTCCCTCTCTACAAAACGCTTTATGCTTACAAAATGGCTTATTATTCAGGTATCAGTGCAGGTATCAATACACAGAGGGCAGCAGTGCCCTAAAACTGCTAGCAGTTGCCTTGACATTTATCCTGATGTGGATGTGAAAGGCCTGTAACAGCATTACAGAAATACTTTCCGTGACACATAAACTCAAAGACTATACCACCTGCTTTACTGCTGCCAAATTACTGTGTAACTGAGCACCTCTTATGGGATCTGTAGCTAATCCTCTGCTCTCTAATACTGGCTAGCTGTGTAATTGCATCTGTTTCATTCATCACTACTAAAATTTGTGGTGTTTGAGAGTGCTGTGGGGCTCAGCTGGTTGAGGTTTTCCTCTCCCATGTAAGAGGCTGAAGGGGAAGCTGAGGTCAACTGGAGCTCTGCTGTGCCTGGGAAGCTTTCTAGGAGTGGCAAGAGACTGTTCACATGGATCACCTTCCCCTGTCCTTCTGCCAGAGCTGGGGTTTGGCAGTCTTCAGAGCACAATGCCATGAAGTGCTGCTCAGCCAGGCTTCTGGATGAGTGTTTTATATCATGTTAGGGGTAGGGCTCTTGACAGAAGGGCATAATTTCCTCTAAATTATAGTGATATAATTTAGATTAGTGATATATAATATATCACTATATGTTATGATATATATATGTATTTTATATATGTATATATATATAATGATATATATGATATATGATATCATATATAATGTATTCTATAATATAATATCATATAATTGATATAATATAATTAATGTAATAAAATATAATATAATATCCTCTAAATTATAGTGAAGGGATTTGCCAGTTCTTAAAGTGGAAGGTGATATGTATGTCAGGCTGTGAATAATGTCAACGTGCTAATTAATTTAAGTATCTGCAGCCCTAGGCACTTCTTTTTCCCAAATGTCAGTGGGATGGGATGCTCATTCTGCAAGTTGCTGTTCTAGCTGATGCCCCTTTTGGTAGTAATGTTTTAGAGTTCCTCACAAATATTAAGCATTTTTCCTTTTCCCTTCCTCCTCCCATCGTAACCCTCTAAGAGGGACATAACTTGTCTGCAGTTACCCACAGTTAATCTGGGTACTGCTGAATCCTGATGTCCTGAATCCTGCTGTCTTGAGACTGTCTTACTCCATATAATTTTGTTAATTCATGGCATTTCTGTCACTGTTTCTGTATAATAGCTGGTACTTGATATAATGACTAGGTTCCTTTTGACACTTACAGCATGATGGTCAGAAAAAATATGACTTCTGGAAGGACATGGTGGCTGCTATCCAACATAACTATAAAATATCAGCTTTTAAAGGTAAGTACATTCACTGAAGACTCACTATAACAGCTGAAAATGTTACATGTGCTTGCCAGAGCAAATATGTTTGCAAGTACACTGTAGGCTACTCAGCACAGCTTTTACTTTTCAAGTTTATAAATAGTTGTATAGTAAACACATGTTTTTCCTGGAATGAAACATCTTTATCATAACTATTTCTGTTTCATTTCACTGCTTTGGTATCTTTAATAACATTTCTGATGTGCTATTTTACTCAATATTTCAATTTTTATTGCGATGTCAACTCATTTTGGAAGGACAAATGATTTCTTACCATGATGATATGGTAATGTGGACATCCTTGAACTGTGTTTTGAATCTATTCCCTGTGATCTTGTAATGATACATAAAATCTGACATGAACTGGGGAAAGAAATTCAAGTACTAACTAATATTTGATGGCTTTCTTTAGCACTGTAATTTTGATTTGAATTCCTCATAGTATTGACACAATACAGAGGTTTTGAGCTTCCTAACATTTGCAGAGGACGATTTTTTAATAACAGTGTTTCTCCACCCAAACCCAACATCATAATACTGTAATATAAATTAAAATTGGAAAACATCTTGTATACTGTTCAGCAAGAAATTATTTTCCTTCCTTCACAGACATAACTTCAGAGTTACTATCAGGCATATAAAATAATAAGTTGATAATAAAGGCTAACCATTGTGTGTGCACACAGTTAATTGGAATTATTTTTAATATTCCTTGTAAAATGTTTATATGCCGTTCAGTTCTGTATTCTGAGCTACTATTAGAATTGCCTTGGTTGATGCAACATTCATTAGACACAAGGTATAGTTTGGACCTTCTTAAAACTCACTTTTTTCTTCACCTCAGCTGTCCCACTTGCTGTATTCCTTTCAAATGTAATTGACAAAATTGTTTCAGAGAGATTCCAAGCAAAAATGGAAATTGATACCAGGATGAAAATAGTAAAAACCAGCAAGATATTCCCAAACTGCTTTGTTTGTTGTTGTTACTGTGTTTCCATTGGAGCTTAGAATGTGATTGGTAGTTATGAATTGCCCTGGGAACTCAATTGTACACAAAATAAATATATCCATTCTTTTCTGCTGATACAAAATCAACCCTAATCAGCTGAAACAATTTTTTTAGAATTTTTGTTAATTCTTTTGTTCAAACCGTGACAGCTCTTTTCTTTAAAAGGTGTGGATCATGCAGCAAAAAGAATAATTTTTATAAGTGTTCTTTGGAAATTAATGAGATCCAGAAAAAAGTTAGTCTAGACTTTGAAGTCATTCAAGTAATTGCTGCGTTTTATTTATATGTGTCTGCTTGTGTGTACACTTGGACATTTATGCTTATACCTATGAATCAAGTACCTATTTCTGTATGTAAATTCCAAAATCTGCAAGCAAAACTTGTAATGTGACTTCATCCTTTATAGCTTCTGTCAGAGGCACATGCATGCGTTAGAGTGTTAAAAATACAGGAACGTGTAGTAATTGATAGGAACAAGTTGTATTGGCTAAAGCTCAGTAATATCAGAAGTGAAACAATACAGATTATATGCACTACTCAAATATTGTAATATAAGAAAGTGATATACCCGCCAAGCATCACTTTGAAAGGCTTCACGGTGTTTTTATTTTCCTTTTAATAATGTAGTCCAGTAGCTAAAGCACTGAACAGGAGCTCAGAAGAACCAGAGATAATTTCTTCCTGTATCAGT
Source organism: Urocynchramus pylzowi (assembly GCA_013397555.1). Classification (NCBI taxonomy): domain Eukaryota; kingdom Metazoa; phylum Chordata; class Aves; order Passeriformes; family Fringillidae; genus Urocynchramus; species Urocynchramus pylzowi. The sequence goes on from VZRH01000951.1 coordinate 325,539, forward strand.
TACCAGTGACATTCCCATGGAGCATCTCTTTTTGCTTCAGGTCCCTCTGTGATACAAGAATAAGGGTACTAATCTTCTATCACTGCTGACAAAGTGACTTGTTTTACTCAATTTTGCATCTCACTTAACTTCCTGAGGAAACTCTCAAACCTGGATCGCAATATCTACATACTAGGAAGCCCCAGTGTCTTTCATAGCCCAGAATCTGGCCTGAAAACCACAGCCTTTTGACTTAACTTCATGTCTTGTAGAGGGTTTAACCCTTCAGAGAAAAGCAGTGCTCATTAACAGTTAGTCAGGGTAAAATTTCAAAGGCAAACTTATTAAGTGGTCAGTTGAGGGGACGCAAAGTTCCCAACTCGAAACGCCGTCCTAGCGGTGCCATTGTCAGTGGCGGAGCAGAACGACTGACCGCTTTATTTTTTGAAATCCACCAAGTGTTTGCAGTTCACTTTGATTTGTTGTCAGTATGCCCTTGTGTCTCTATGTCCCTTCTCTTTTTCACAGGATTTTTTTTGATCATAATCAGGTGTCTGATGGATTTTGCTTTTCATTGTCTTAGCTATGGTAATTGCCTTAGATAATTGCCCTATGATATTTTTCTTGGATGGCTCTTTCAGATAGGCATGATTGTCGTGACTCAGCTTGATGAAGATTATTAACCCACTCTTCTCCTTGTAAAGAAGTGAAGAACTGAGGCTTGCAAAAGGAAGGGGGTTCCCAAATAGTCTTGTGTTATTTTAGACATTCTGTTGTTAAAAATAACTCAAAAAAAAAGAAAAAGAGAGGAAAATCTATGCGTCAATACTATCAGAAAAATATGGTGTCAGCAATGAACACAGATATTTGCAATGTGGTCATTTCTTACCTAGCAATACCTGCAAGAGAGCTCTCTGCAATTGATATCCCAGCTAAGCATTACATTACTTGAGAATCCATTTTATTCTCAATACTTTATTCTTATTACTGGAATAGTTTGTGACTGTAAGGTGATTAACATTATCTTAACTGTGTTGGATTTAGTGGATGTTTTATAGATAGTAATAAAGAGCAATTTTAAAGAAAACATCATGGGGCAATGTATTTTACGCTATCAATTGTTGTGGATGTATTATGGAATCAAAGTGTGCTCTTCAGAGAATTAATAACGGCTTGAAGTACTGTATAATTATTTCTTTGTGAAAAATTTCAGATTTGATGATTTTTTTTTGACAGAAAAATCAATGGCTTTTTCAGGGAAATGTTGCCAAATATAACTTCTTCAAGCAGAATTTTTAAGATTTCTTATCTTAAAGGCTACTTTCTCTCCTGAAGACTTGTCTTTCCCTGTAATTTTCCTAACACTTCTGGAAACTGTAGCATTTGTGGCTGTACAGTTAAAATTATATATTTGTAATACTTTCAATCAGTTTTTAGGATTATATTTCATTTTAAAAGTAAGAAATCATGGCTGGTATGGCAGCAGACTTCATAAATTGCCCATAACAAAGCTTGTTAGGATACATGTTTTTGATCTCAAGTTTATGGTCTTGGCAGAAGATAACGCCTGTGATATGCGTATTTTATCTTTAATACTCAATTTCAGATATGAGAAACAAAAAGCAAAGATGCTTTTTGTTTTTTCTAAGGAAAAACAATCTTGTACAAAATATTAGTAGTTCCTAATGTTGATATAGAATGATGAGATATCTTTATTTGTCTTAATTGTGAAAACTGCACCAAAGAAGCAAGTGAAAAGTAAATTTGTTGCATTTATTTGCTGTGTTTTCCAAGTGTAGAAGGGATTGTTTGGGTGCTTCATGTTTTTGATCACTTAAGGCTTCAGAAATTTCAGTACTTCTTTGGAAGTGATTCTGTACTATTACAGGCTTTTAAGTTTTCATTTGAATCTTATGTTGGGTTTTGTTTCTTTTAATATCCAAGATCCAGAAGAAATAGTGGTTTTGGAAGGGCTTTATCTTTAGATAGATTGCTGATCTTCTTGTGGAGAAAATATTAAAAATCAAACACAAAAATTTTACAGGTTTTCTCAAGGTCCCCTCTAAACTGAAAATCCAAAGCTAAAATCTAAGTGTAGGTTGTGCTTTTGCCACCATTTACTGTATCACATCTAGCTTTTCAGTTTTAAGAGTTATTTTCTTAGTGACTTAATATCTGAGCAATTATGAAAAAAATTAAAAAGCCAGGCATGAGGTTCCAAGCTGTAGACTTATTTGAAGTCCCACATGTTCAATTAACAAAGACATAAAGGACAAAACATGATTTAAAGTGGATGGATGGATGGATGGATGGATGGATGGATGGATGGATAATGTGGGTTAGTGAACTATGCTTTTTAAAAATGCCTGGGCCCAGTATCTTCTAAGTTAATTGGAATCACAGGTCAGTGTGGTCCTGAGCTTCTGAGCATCAGGCGTCACTAACAATTTCAAGCATGTGCTTTGGCATATATTTCATATGTGAACTAGTTAACCAGAAGCCTACTACTTAGTCATATTTTCCAGCTCCCATACCCAGTCCCTCTATTTGTTTCTGAAACAAAAGTTCCAAGTTGGTAGTGTGGATGGGCAGCAGGATGTGCTATGTTTAAGTACTGGGAAGACCTGTTGAACTAATGTTCATTTATTATTTTAATAAATTATAGCCTAAACCACAGGTTACCTTATCCAGCAGCACTTAAAAAGAGGAAGAAAAAAAATTCAAGTTACTTTCATGGTAGGTTTTTACAGTTTCCAAAACATTATATAGTTTTGCTAATGATGGGTCAACCATCAAGCAAAAGGTATCCTAGCTTTTTTTATTCAGTCTGGTGTATTATCAGGTATTTAGGATACTGCTGATTCCAAATGTGCACAACATAACAAGCCTCAAGCTCTGCTTTCATGAAGAAATGGTAATATCACAAAAATTTTAAACACAGGCCTACATACTTGCAGTGCAAGTGATTAAAAACTTCTGTTTAAAAAAAAAAAAAGCTAACTGTAGTAGTTTTAAGTGTTCATAAGGTTTTGATGTATATGATACTTTTAAAACACATGAATGGCAACTATCGCTGGAAGAAATGTGTGATCAAACTGTTAAGGTCTCATAATTCATAAGCTAACCTGTCATAGTACCATAACAAATTGATGAAATTACGACTTTTTGTGAGACATGTTTGTATGGTAAATATGGTTGTGTCTACTGACTAATTGTTGCCATCATCTGATAAATTTACTAAATAAGTAAAATATATTCCTCACACTATTGTGTTTTAAAGAAATGAACTATTCAGGAAAAATCAGGGCAAGGGTTATATCCAGTTTTGGGGTGGTAAAGCTGTTCTCTTTTTGTAAGCATCTGCATGCTTGTGAAGATATGTTTTTAACGTTTGGATTTGGTCAGTGTTGTTTATGGTACTCTGAATGTTAAAGAATGTTAGGAGATTTAAAAATACTGAACTAGTTCGTTGCATCAATGTGCATTGAAGAAAGCCAAGTGGATTTTGAGGATTCAAATCTGGTTGCTTTTTCATATTGTGAAACTATAGATCTTCAGTAACATGTAATAATTTTTAAGTCTACCTTTCTCCAAGGTAGTTATTAATTAATAAGAACAGTAGAGCTAAATGAAAACTGTGTTCATGGTATGCACTCTATTAGAGTTGTTGTTCTTGTCTCCTGTTGGATAGCTTAAAGATTAAGCTGGATGTAGAATGTTCGTGAAGTGTATTGTCCAGCTCTTGAGGTGACTGTGGTATATTTGAGACCTTTTACTTGGAATAAAATGCCTTCAGTTAATTCAAATATAGTGAAGTATGATCTAGCATCCTTTATTGTGATATGAGGTGTGATAGTTAGAAATTCTGATTTTCCTTTTAAAAGAAAAAAAAAGGAAAAAAGGACAGAGACTGGTGCATTATATTAATTCATAAAATTTTTATGTTGCATTCAGTCAGACAATTAATCATCATTCGAAACAATTTTTTATGACAATTCTCTAAACACATACAATATTATTCTACTATGTTTGAACGACTCTCTTCCACTTTCTTACTCCCTTCTCCATTCCTGTTGCAACACTGAAGTTGCATGGCCTGCTAAGGACAAATCAGAGCAGTACCTGGTTAACATGGTCTGAAGGAGAGTGTGTCAGGATAGGGTAAGTGGGATATTAGATGTGAGCAAACAGGAAACCTGAGAAAGAAGAGTGAACATAGTCAGAGGAGTAGAGACCATTAGATTCTGAATTGGGCAGTTGGAGCCATACTTGGTCATTTTCCATAAGATCGATGACAGCACTGCCAGAAGCCTGGTCAAGGTATCCTTTCTTGTACTCATCATAGGTGTACATAAGTGGGGAACCATTTTTGTAGAGTGCAACCCAAACATTTGTTCCTTTTGCATGTACATGGTAGGAGAAATAGTACAGTCCAGGGGTCCTGCAGGTGAAGATTCCTGTTCTGGGATCATAGTGTTGCTGCCTATTGTACAAGATTTTATCAAATTTGATGGGCACTGTTGCTGCAGGGTAGGCTTTTGAGAGGATGACACTGAAAGCAGACACTGGCATCCCTGTCAGAGCTTGGTTTACTCCTCCTTTTATGAAAGATATCCCTGATAGGTCCCGAGACTCTCCTGCTTTAACATAGCCTTCAGGCATCTGAGGGATTACAGCTTGGCCAGGGGGACCAGGAGGACCTGGGGGGCCGGGCAAGCCGGGTTCACCATTGCTGCCTTTAGGACCGGGGGGTCCAGGTGGTCCCATGGGTCCACTTAAGCCTTTTGTGGAAATGCCTGCTGGGCCCGGCAGTCCTGGTGCTCCTGGCTCACCCTTCGCACCGGGGGCTCCTGGCAGGCCAGGGGGGCCAATGGGACCTCTGATCCCAGGTATTCCTGAAGGCCCTCTGGGGCCTGGCTCACCGTTGGTCCCTGGCACTCCCTTGGCTCCTTGCGGACCCATTGGACCAGGCAGCCCAGGTAGCCCAGCAGGGCCTGTGTCGCCCTTTGGACCTGGGAGACCTGGGTGTCCCTTAGGACCAGCAAGACCCTGCTCACCTGGGTATCCCGGTTTTCCCTCTAATCCTGGTAGGCCTCGTTCCCCCTTGGCCCCTGGGAATCCCGGGTGGCCTGCGGGGCCCATGTCACCTTTGGGCCCAGGTAGGCCATTCTCACCAGGCAAACCTTTGAGTCCGTGAGGGCCCATGTTCCCTGGTGGCCCGACTGGCCCTGGTTCTCCTGGCACACCAGCTGGACCTTGGTCTCCTTTAGGTCCTGGAAGGCCAGGAGGACCTTCAGGCCCTCTGTGTCCCTTCATCCCTGGCAATCCTGGCTTTCCAAAACCTGGGAGTCCCGGGGATCCAGGCAGCCCTGCAGGTCCAGGATGTCCCTTGGCTCCAGGGATACCTGCTGCTCCTGGTGGTCCCATTGGCCCAGGCTTGCCAATGCCAACTTCTCCAGGTTCTCCTGGGAGACCCTGGGGACCTGGGAGACCAACTGCTCCAGGTGCACCTGGAAAGCCTCGGTCACCTTTCAGACCTGGCTGACCTGGCAGGCCATTTTCACCAGGCTTCCCTATCCCAGCAGGACCAGGGGGGCCCCGGGGTCCCTGTGGGCCCGGAAGACCCCTGCCACCTGGGCGGCCTGGAATCCCAAATCCGTTTTCTCCCTTTTGTCCATTTATACCTGGGATACCTGGCTCTCCCTTCTCACCAGGGGGTCCCCTTGGCCCCTGAGCTCCTGGAGGGCCTTGTGGTCCTGGCTTTCCAGGGACAGTCAGTCCTGCGGGGCCGGGAGTGCCGGGGGGCCCTTGTGGTCCTCTTGCTCCTGGGAGTCCAGCAGGTCCAGGTTCTCCTTTCTCACCATTTAGTCCTCTTGCTCCTGGCTTTCCTGGTAGACCTGGCACTCCTGGCTTTCCAACTGCAGAGAACCCAGGTGGTCCTGGGGGACCAGGGGGGCCTTGGGGACCCGGACTTCCAAACCCTGGCTTTCCTGCAGGACCTGGTTGTCCTCTTGGTCCAGCGGGGCCTGGGGGACCAGGGGGTCCTTGTTCCCCCCTTACCTGCACACCTGTGAGAGAGAGGAAACCAGATCAAACAGGGCATCTACAACGTATTTGCAGGCAATGTAGCATGGTGGTAAAATGCATGAAGGGTTAATTTATCTTCAGCTTCGTGGAAGTCAAGTTTCAGCTGCTGTGTTGGTCACTGAGAACCTGACATTCAAAGTAAAAGTGTTTCACAGCCCTTGCAAGTAACAAGTGCAAATTTGTTGGAAATGTGAGATATAAGGCCTCTATAAATTGTTTGGTTTTTTTTCTTCAATACATTCAGCATCATCAGAGTGCTTAAAAAGTGCTGTGCAAGTAGATGTAGACTCTTAAGTAAAGGAAAAAAAACCCAGACAGGTAACAGATTTAGCAGGTCATCAGACTTGATGAATGAAATCACAGGAAGCTGTCTGTGCAGGTGCAGCAGCTTTTCAGAAACAACTTGGTGCTACATTTAGGTAGTGAGAATTTTGTTCTTCCCTGCCCCCTACTTTCAAAGGTGGCCCATGGCACTAATTCTTTTGTAAATATATGAATGTTACATATATATTCATGATAAATATATGAATGATGAAAAGTTGTCTGAAAGACTTTTGTCTGTCATAAAAATTTCACACAGTGGCAAGGTTACAACTGATAATTCATTTTACTGCTGTCAAAATTCTGGCATATTGTTATAGGGTTTTTTAATGCTACTTCATTTTCTTAGTTACCAAAACAGCAGGTGGAGCCACTTAACCAAATGTCACAAACAGAGGAATAAGCAAACCAGCTCACTGCTTAGTTTGTGTGTGCTTTGGAGGAGCCTGCAGCTTTATGTTGAAATTGGCATGCTGATTTGTTGGGCATTACATACAAATACTGTTTAACACAGATACTCTGAGACTACTTCAGCAGTGTGCAACAACTGGCAGCATTATAGAACAAAATGGCATATCTGTGATGGATGTTAATTTAAGAAGTCAATTTAAAAATAAAAACTGAAGGATGCAAAAAGAGTCTGAATTCTGTTTTTTATAATGGCAACACATTCTATTGAATGCTTATTTAGAAGATATTATAAATTGATCAACAATTGCATCAGCTACAATTTTTCCTTTCAGTCTCTCACAAAAAGACCAGTATTACATATATATACACATGAAAGTTTATACAGTGACTATTTGGCTGTCTCTTAGATAATAAACTGCATTCTCCAATAGGTGGCTAGTCTTGTTGAACCAAAAATGAGGTGAAGGACGAAAACTATTTTTCTACATATTGTTGTTGTTTGTTTTTTTTTTTTTAAATAATAGAGGTATGCTTATGAAATACGTTTGATTTTGGTTTGTTGCTGTATCTGCAAGGTTGCCTTCTTCCTGTATTGACAGGGAAATTGTTCTTATCTAGAAAGTGCAGAGAGTGCATTTTCTTTTCTGCTGATACATAAAATCAGCACAAGTGCATATCAACTTACTTTGCACAGCTTCCTATCTTATCCTTCTTAAGGTCATGAAAAGGAAGATAGCTGTTAAAATCCTACACATAGAAAACAAGCATGGCCTGTGATTTATTTGTGATATATTGACAATTTTTATTTTGGTGGCAAATTGCATCAGACTTTAGCTCAGAGTGTATCTCCTTATTACTTTTACCATATTTTAGATGCAAATATCAGTCCTAGGTTCACAGAGTAGTGGGTCCTGCCAATTTTGCCTTAAATATTAAAGTCATAGTCAGCACTCATGTTATGTGAGCTGTATTGTTCTCAAGTTGTGCTGCTTTTAGATTAAAATTGTAATTTTAATTGTGTTGTCTAAAAACAATGGTTATTCCTCTGAGGAAAGGACTGCTAAATCTATTAATGAAGTAGAATTTATACCAAGAACATTGAAGTATTGATTGGCTACTCTTCTACATGTCTCAGCACATACCTTGATGCAAAATTGGTTTACATTCTCTAGTACAATCAAGCCCCATATATGTATTGAATTAAATATGTAGACTTTAACATAACCTGCAATAATGGCTTATTTAAGCATTGCTGAATAGTGAGACCTCATTCAATTATTGTTTTCAACTTGGGCTTTTCAAATATTTCAAGCCAAAGAGATACTGGTTAAAAAGTTATGTTCTGGAGAGCTGTCAAGACCAAGATTTTTTAAACAATTTCACCAAACTAGATGAAGCTTTAATAGGCTTTGGTTGCCAATAGAATTTGTGTGGTCTGTTTTATGTTGTCCTGACTCACCAGTTTGGGTTTAGACTGAAATTTCAGTTCCAGGCTGCTTTTTGACAAAGCTATACAAAGCAAAAAGATAATTTATTGGTAGCTATATCTGTCGAAGTCAATATTTTGTAATCAAATTGGAAAAGTAAGCTATGGTGAAAAGCTTGCCATTGCTACTTCAGCTACTTGCAAATGGAACAACTCACTAGACAAAAGCTGGATTCATTTGGTTCTGTAGGCTCCTGTTTTATTCTTCCGAGGTCATCTCAGATTAGAAGTGACGATCTCCAGCAGTCTTCCCTCTTTAAATTCTTCTAAAAACCTACTATAGGATGCTTGTTTTCCAGACTCAGGAATAACAGTACTCCATTGCAATGCTTGCTCACCAAATCAAAATTTGTCAAGCACTTTTGAATGACTGGGCTCACATGTCTGTAAAAATGTAGGCTGTTCTGCTATTATATAGGTCTAGTATATAGTCTTCTGTTACATTTCTTTTCACACCATTTTCTGTCTACCCTGATTCTTGCTTAATTTGTTGTTGTTTTCCCCCTTCCCAAATGTTTTCTATAGAAGAGGAAAGAAGAACCACTATTAGGAGAAGTGGGTGAAGTATGGTAGAGAATAGCCAAGTAAATATTATACTTCACTTAAAAATAGTTAAAAATATGAAAATTATTCTGAGTAAAGTAATGGAAAAACACAGGAAAAGTTAATGAGGAAGGAGGGAGGAAATATGCATTTAACTCAGGGAGAATTCTAGTCAGTAAGTTTTCAGAGCAGCTGTTTATTGTGCATGTACCTGAATTTGATTTGGGAGTGCTAGGGTTCCAGGAAATCCTTGTGCTGAAGACTAGGGATGAAACTATGACAATATTTTGGTACAGCCCAGAAGAATATTTTGGGGTTAGGTTCCCAGCCATACTGCTCTCACTTGTTTCTTACTGCAGGGATTCTTGGAGCATGTGGGTTGGAGCTGATCGGCCAGTGCTGACACCAGCTGGTATGAGACCAGAGTTTCTTTGGGCTCCATGTGTGCTGCGCATGATCAGACAGTCCATAGGATCTGTCTGCAGAGCTATTCTGAATCAAAACCCCTGAATGAAGGTAATGTGGATGCAATGCCCTGAGCAGCAGTTCTCCTCTCCAGATTTGCCCATGTTCTTTGTCTGGTGAAGAGGAGCTTATTTGCTAATGCTATTTTCTGAGCCCCTCATTCAGTTTTCTCATTTCCACCCAAGTGTGATTACTACAACTAAAAGTGGATGGGATACAGCAAAAATATAAAACTATTTTGAATGGCCTGATGATGTCTGAAAGAAAATGATGCTATTCTCAGGGGGTAACTTAGGATGTTTACAAGGAAGATTCACTACTCTTAATTTTAGTGATGACAATTTTTAATAGTCATTATGGATCAGAAGCTTTGAGTTCAAGTTTTTTAAAGAAGATGTTGGCCTAAGCATGGAAGAATAAAACAGGACTCAAATAGTTTCAAACATTAGGGATAGCCACCTGTTCAACTTAAAGGGACAGCGAGGATAACAGAAATAAGATGAAACATTGTAGCATTGCAGTTATGTATTACTCCAAGCTGCCATAAGACTGATCTATGCAATGAAGAGGGTTTTTTAAAAGATACTAAAGCTAGAATTGTTATATTGGTATGTGCTTATCCTGATAATTAAAGCATAAGCTTAAATCACTCATGAAAAACTATATAGAATTTTATGACCCATTTGTACAACTATATATAATTTTATTTTTTCTTTCTAGGTGTTCAGTGGGTCTTCATTTGCCCATGTGTATCATATATAAATTTAACTTCACAACTAAGGCCTGTTTTGAGTACAGATAACATGGCAAAATAAATAAAAATTCTTCCTGAATGTAGGTAGGTTTTAGGTGACAGGTCCTACTGCTAGAAACCCCAGTGCTGAATCAAGAAATTTGAAGATAATTAGCATGTTGTACATCATTATGTACACAATCACATTGTGTTACCCCCCCTTGTCTTATTGAAGCAGAGATCTGGAGCTGTTACTTTGTTTCTGCTCAATATGCCTTTGGTGTTTATTGTGTAAATCATTTGTCTGACAGCTGTACATCTCTGTCAGTAGGAGGCAACTCCAGAGCCACTGTAAATTCTTTCTGCAATGATAAAATTTTTTCAATAAACCTAAATTGTTAGTGAAATTTGAGTATCAGTAGTATAAGAAAAGAGCTTTTGTCCATGTATTGAACCTCTTGGAATAATTGTGTTAGTTTATTATGAAAAAACAGCAAACTTACCTTGACTCTTTACATTGTATGGTAGAAAATGTGGCCCCTTGATGCTGGATTGTTTCTGATATCGCTCAGAATAATATCCGTCACCACCATGGACAATGTTCAGACAAAACAGCAGCAGTAAAGATACTTGTAAATGCATGTTTCCAAATTAGTTCTGTGTTAGAAAAGGCAAAGAAAACTTGTTGTAACTGGTGTAACTGGTTTTGGGTAATAAATAGATGAGTTTTCTTAAATTATTGGTATTAAAAGTAACAACATTTTGTGCTTACTTCCATCTGCTTTCACTAGTTTTGAAAATTTCTCTAAGAAAAAGGGAATCAGCATTGCTATCACTTTGAATGATGGAGCTGTTGCATAGATAGATTAGAGGCAATAGTCTCACTCTTAGGAAAAGAATAATTTTGATTGGATGGCAGCCTATTCAAGACAACAATATTCAGAAAGAGTGACTATTTTAACTAGACCTCCAAAGGAAGTTCAGGAGTTTCATATACCAAAACTCCTGAAAAGAAGAAAAGTTTTCAGTGAAAATACATAAACACTTCCATGATCTTACTACCTCTGTCTAATGCTGTAGCAAATGAAGGATGAAGTCCTGGTTCCTTCAGCATCAGTGGCAAATATCTCACCAAGGCTGAAACCTGGTTTTCACCTGTAGCCTTACAGAGAGCCCCAGTGGCAGTGAGGATGCTGTCACTGGCCTTTAAATATCAACCCTCTTCCCTCCCCAGACAGAAAACAGGCATCCTGGAGAAGTTACCTTCAAAAGCAAAGGGAATAAAATGAAATCTTGACATACCAAAATGTTGTGGAGCTCCAATGCAGAGTGGTAGAGGAGTGAATCCTCCTCTACTGAGGAGGAGTTCTGCTACTGGTGAGTGAGCCGAAGCTGATGATTTCAAGTGCCACCCTTGACTATTTATCTGGTTTTCCCCTTAGTTGGGTGACTGCTGGACATAAGCTCCTCCCCCAAAATCAGTAAGCAGTAATTACCTGTGTGTGTATAAGTGTGTTTTTTAGGGGTGGGGGAGAGCTATTTTGGGCAGTCATCCTAGATTCTCTAAAGGGGCTTTTTTTGTTAGTTTTTTTCTCATTATTTTTTTGGATTTCTTATTATTTATGAGATTGTATTGCTCTTAGCTTGTTTTTTCTAAAATTTTATGGCCCCTCTGTTTTTAGAATTAATACAGGTAACACTGGGAAAAATCATGAACTAGTAAGTAAGGTTAGTAATTCCAAGTGTTCATTTAAATTTCTCTGTAAATGTTTTAAGGAAAGACCTATACATTTTGAACTTTGGTGAGCTGTTACCTTCAAACTAAAGTTTGTAGAGACCATTTATGTGAATAGCTAAAGACTACTTATGTGAGTAATTGTTCACTGGGATACAAGTGAAGAATTTCAGATCAATTAAGGTGTTAATAAGGGAGTTGTCAGGGAACTGATGACTTTTAAGCAGTTATTTTAGGAGATTATCTTCATGTTATATTTCTAGACTTCGGTTTTCATGTTTGAGGTATACTACTACACACATAATGCAAGTAATGTTTCTGTATTATGAAGTCTTGAAATGTGAGTTTACCTTACAAAATGAGAACTTCATTGTGTCCAGTTGTAACAAATGTACTGAAATCCACCCTGCTTTATTTTGCAACTGTTAACACAGGGTGATTTTTGGGGGTTTCAGTTTAGTAAATTTAAACTGATGCTGGTTTTAGGGTTGGTGGATCAAACCTGGTTATAGTTTTAACTCTTAAGAGATTTTGTTTGACTGGTCTTGGACTGTACCCTCAGACTGCAACTTCATTTGTTTTTTAATGAATCTTACAGTGATTAAGCATCACATTATTGAAGTTCAGTCCTAAATAGGCAGTAACTCTCAGTCCTTGAATTGTTTGTGACTCTGAATAATTTTTTAAAACTGAAGGTCAAAGTAAGGGGCAAGAGACAACTTTTCTGATTAAGGACAAAACTGTAGAATTAAATAGGTAGTGCACTTTGCTTTAAGAAAAAATACCTACATATAAATTATCTGTGTATTGAAACTCTTTTGCCAATTGCAGACTTCTTTGATATTCATATATGGTATTCAATTTTGTAGGAGTTATAGGTATACTAATAAATAATGTGTACTGCTGTCAAATCTCATGCATGGTAGGTACAGAAGGAACACCTGTTACTGTTCCAACCAAAAGACTGAGCTGGTGGCCCTGAACCCTGTGGCTGTCCTGTGGAATGACAGGTTAACGTGGGCTGAATTTTACCTGCTCCATGTCTTTGTTTAATTCCACACTCTTCAGCTTTTTTGGCTTTTATGTATTATGGCAAACATCCTAGAACACAAGTTACTGTACTGAAAGGGACCAATGGACCATCAAGTCTGTTCTGCTTCCAATTGTGCTAATACCTTTGCTTAGTAGAGGACTGGATTAATGTTTTAACTTACATTAATAAGTAATAATTTATTCAATGTATTGTTGAACAGTTCTTCTATTCTTCTTCCTAGCCATCCTCTAAACAACACTGTTCTTGTACTATTTTTGTAAATAACCATTTTTGCTGCAGGGGTCTTCAGGCTAAAGCCTGCTTTCTCCATTAAGCCTGCATGGCTGACCTGGTCAGTGATTTTCAGAGAGTTTGCATATCTGAGATGGCATTTCTACTCCCCACACATGTATTCAGTTTCTTTTAGTCTTTCAGAGAAAGAAACTCTATCCTCACTTTTTTTGTGTAACTTCTCAAGGGGCTTTATTTAAAAAATTAGTCTCTATAAACTCAAATGAGGATCCAGTCATCCACTTTTGACAGAGGTAGCAAATATGTGGACATAAAGTTTATTTCCTCCTTGAAAAAACACAGCTCCAGCCTCTTTTTTGGTTTGCATAAATCCAAAAATAGCTTTTGATTTTTTAAAGCATTTAAATATACAGCCTTCAGTGGGAAGTGTGGTTGTTACTAATTTGATAATATTTGGTTAAGAACAGCAGGCGACAGTTTCATGCACACACAGTTTTGTTCTAATTTCTTGCCTAATTCATAAATACCCCCAAAGCAGGCACACTTATGTTACAAAAGCACCAATAATTCACACTGATATTTGCCCAGCAGCCTTGCTTCCTGCCTCTTAGCTCCCTCTGGGCAGGAAGGTGAATAATCTCTATGTGTCTCTGCATAAATAGGGATGATTGTGGGGGTCAAAAGGTATATACAGACAAACCTGTTGTCCTTGTGATTAACCTGAGCTCCACCCTATTGTGCTATCTTACTCCACTTCTTTGGTTTGAGGTTTTGTTTCTTGTGGGTGTGGGAAGTTCAGGTAGAATTGGAGTCCAGTGCTTTTGTACGTTTTCCCTGTTGCTGTGACTATTTCATATTGGCAGAGCACTAACATGCATTTAGTGCTGAGCGTGCATATGAAAGGTGTACTGTAGTGTGTATTTGCCCTTGCAAAAATATGTGCAAGAGACACACTTGTGTACCTCTATTTACAGTACCAGCACATTGTAAACTAGAAAGGTTATTTGCAAAATTGTTTTCAAAATACCAACCTTCAGTTGCTTTTGTTTTATAGTTACACGTTTAGAAAGTTGGTTTTGCTTACAAATGAAGGTGTCTGCACTCCCTCCTCCCCACAAATGTAATAGTCAGGAATAAAATTTGATCCATTCTGCTACTTCAGAACTTTCTTTTTAGTAGAGTGCTGTCTGCATCTTCCCATTCAAAGGTAGTCACATTATGGCAGTGCAATAGCTGAAGTCCTAAGCTTAACTGCAGTAAAAGCTCCAAATAGTCTCTATGGACCACATGAATGGTACTGAAGTCAAAGCCTCCAGTGCCATTTGCAGCAGTCTGCAGTGTTTCATGAGTTTGGTGACTGGGTGTTCAGATTGTTGTTGGATGTTGCTGGAATGTTGTTGGATGTGCACTTACGCATGCTTTCCAAAACCCCTTTTTACTGTGGTCTCTTACTCCCACAGAGTCAGTGGAAACATGTAGCATGGAAGTGACACCATGATTTGGGAAATGGGAACTGACTTTCACCACAACCCTGCAAGTTACTCACAAAGTGACTTGAGTGAATCCCACAACAAACTACTCACAAGGAAGAGGCATGGAACATCTTAATTAAACATAAATTGTAATAAAACAATAAACCACTCCCTGTCATGCACCCTTCAATAAAAAAAAGCTGAGAAGCAAAACTCCAGCATAGGTTGTGCTAGGTCCTTGCAGTAGGTGGGGACTGGCCAGTTATGTTCTTGATGCTGAGAATACTCGGGGTGAATATATTTATTGTTTTGACTTGGAGTATGTGATCTTAATTTTTGCACCATCTAAGCACAAACCCTGAGCTTAGTTTCAAATAGCGGAGTTCTCTGAAAGTAATAGCTCACAGCTTTAACTTGAAATATGTCTTGTTTTTAATAATTGGCCTTTAGTCTTAATCCTGACTTTTTTTCTTAAAATTGCTGTTATGGATTATAATTACTGTTTATCGTAAAAAATGGTAGTCAAGGAACCTGGTCTGTGGAGGGGTGTTTACTCCCTTTATTTGGATTAGTAATCTCAGTTGTGAAGAAAGAGTCAAAAATGTGCTGGTGGGAGTTTTTTCCTTTAATTTAAAAAGCAGACTGAAAAATGGGGAGTAATTTGTTATTGATGATATAAAATCAAAGCACTGTCAGCAACAGGACACAGTGCTTTTGCTGCTTCTGGCTCAGGTCCAATTTTCTTACCTGCTTGAAGTAGCCTTGAAGAATGTCCTAGTCTGTGAATAGTTTTCTTCCATTAAAATGCTTGTACCCAAAACACGTGGTAGTTTTGGAAAGGACTCTAACAGCAAAGGACTCTAACAGCTTCTAGCACTATCTCTGGTGAATGAATTCTCCAGTCTCCAATTTTAAGTTTTCAAAGAAAGGTGTTTAAGAGTTTCCATGAGAAGTTTGAAAGCCTGCCATGAAATTAAAGGAATAATTGGATTTTCTAGTTTGTGGTATGCTTTATGGCACTTTGGAAACTCCTAAATCATGTCAACTCCATGGTTTAAAGCTGTCCTCTATCCCTTTCTGTGGTGAAGAATGTTCTCATCCTCCCACGATAGCAGCCAGGTAAGCCCTCAATGGGAGTACAGAGCAACAAAGTGTTCCACTGAACCTGATGGGCCAAACTAATACATAGGGGTTTCAGCTTTTTATTGCCCACAGTCAAATGGACACAGAGGAATAGGAAAAGGGAAAATTTGTTAACTTGATAGCTGTGGGAAATCTGGGTGGTTGGTTGTTTGTTTTGTTGCTGTTTGTTTTGTTTTGTATTTATTGTAACATTCTATTTACATGGAGGGTATTTTCTACTCCAACACTAGATGCTTGGACTGCACAGGACTAGAAAACATCTTGGTGAAGGAAATATTTACCTTTCTAATTGAAAAATAAATAAGATTTATTTTGAGTTTTAGAATGCATGTCATCTTTTTTAATTAAGAGACTTGTTAATGTGTAGGGTTATGCAGCCCTATCTATAGCCATATTTTGAGATATAATAAAGAATTCTCTTTAAACAAACAAAGCAAAACAAATTCTGTTACTCTTACAGTCCTGTTGTACTCTTTTTATAGACTTTTAAGTCCTTATACTCTTTTAACACTTGTAATTGTGGTTGAGTAAATGTCCTCCTTTCAAGTAGTAATGGAAAGATGGTCTGTATTTTTTCTGGCACTGCAAAACTGACTGCTGACCAGTTTGTTCTGTTCAGCTCAAGTAACTGTTGATCACAAGAGCTCTATTTAGTATAGCAGTATATTTAAATAGATGATACCCAGTTAAATATTTATAGTTGTATTCTGACTGAGTTAACTTGTAGGGACACTGAATAACCATGCTGAAATCTCAAGAGAAGATGTGTTCCACATAGCTTATAGAGAAAGCTTTGAGACTGAAATGAATTTTTGATGAAGCAGTCCTCTGAGACAGATAGTATTATTGATTATTGCTTTCTAACAGCACTTCATTTTGTCACCATGTTCACTAGGTTAGTATAAAGATAATACAATCTTCACCCATCTTAGAGAATTTCTGGTAACTGAGTTAGAAAAGATGTTTTCCTTGGGTATCCTGTTGACCTGACCTTATTCTGCCCTCATTTTTATTTCTCCCTCCCTTGCTTCTGAAAGTAAAAACAACAAATATTGTTTAAATGAATGAATTAATTTGAAACTCCTATCAGATTGGTGGGTTTAATTGAAAACTGATCAGTTTCAAGGTACTGAAAACACAAAGCTGGGTTTATATGTTAAATATTCTTTTTTTCTTTCACAAATACTTTTCTAATTAAGTAGTGTAAATGTTTAATTATATTAAGTTTTGTATTTTCACTAGTTCTGTTTAAAAGTGCAAACATGCAGCTGATGACAGGACTTACATGGAGAGGAAGACCAGAAGTAATTCATTAACTTGTTCAGGAAAATAAAATTTCCAGGATCCTGGTAACTGAATAGCCTGAGTAAATGCAAAGATTTTCTCTGGATTTTGACAAGGGAGTTCCACAAAAGTCTTTTGGGAGCTACTTAAGCATAACCAGGTAAAGAGGTTTCCGGTTCATTCTAGCTGATGATGCTCATTTTCAGCCTTCTGGTTGATGTTGATTGCACTCCCAGTTGTGTCAATACAATGGTTTATGAAACTTTTCTTTAAGAATTTGATTTGGATTAAAATCACTTTCTTGGGAGTGATGGAGGATGGAGGCTTGTTTTCTGTAGGTCCATGTCATTTCACAGTATGTTTAAAATTATTTTTAAACACATTGAATAGATCATTAGTCTTTAAAAATTACTGCAAGTCTTCTTTCTATTTTAGTAAGTACCTGATGTTCTTGTTTAAAAAGAGCATTCACATAGAAATGTAAATACGCTAAATAGTCATATTTTCCCAGTGAGGACTATTTTTATTCATTTTTTTAATTCATGCTCTATTTTTTCACTGATTTTTATTAGATTATTTAATATCTTTCTCTACCTCTGTGCTTGCTGGACTCAAGCTTTCTGTCAGAGTGCCCTGAACCACAGTGCATAAAGTAGAAACCATGGAAAAAAAGAGCGGGAACCACTTCTACTTTCCCAAAGGTGAAAAAGTTCATGCAGCTTCCTTTGGTATCCCATAATTAGGGGAATCTTCCAAATACTTGGTCAAAAATAGGTGTAACTGAGCTACTTTTTCAAGTGTACCCACTGGAGCATGTAGTCAGCCTGCTGAATAGTCTCATTCATTGACTATACTACCTGCTGTGGTTTGGACAATTGGCACAGAGTTGTTTTTAAACTTCCATGTTTAAAAACAGGTGCCAATGGGGGAAATCCAGACTTTTACAACCAGAACAAATAAAAAGTTGTCTGAGTTCATTTTAAAAATAAGGGATTTGTTTGTTTTATTAAGTCTGGCATTTTAAATATTGCTGTTTTGTTTTAATTTATTTAAATTGAAACTTTGAAAAATTCTTTTGGTGTGTGCATGTGCATATGGTGGGTGCAAGTCCTATGAGGAGTAGTTGAGGAAGCTGATCTTGTTTAGCCTGGAGAAAAGAATCTTGGGGGGGACCTTTTTTTTCTCTACAACTACCTGAAAAAAAATTAGAGTGGATTCCAGTGTCTTTTCCTAAGTAGAGAGTGATATAACAAGAGGAAATGGCCTCATGTTGCACCAGGAGAGGGTTAGATTGGATATTAAGACAAATTTCTTTACAAAAAGCTTGATTTTTTTTATCAAGCATTGGAACAGGCTGCCCAGGGAAGGACTGGAGTCACCATTCCTGGAGGTATTAAAAGACAAATAGATGTGGTGCTTAGGGACATAGTTGGACTTGGCAGTGCTGAGTTAATGGTTGGACTTGATGATCCTAAAGTCTTTGGAAATCTAAATGATACTATGATTCTGTATAAACTTTTTATACTCTCTCACTTATGCAAAATAAGCTTGAGTCCATGAAGCCTAAGTGTTCCTGATGATTAGTAATAGACTAGTTTTCATTTAAATTAGCTGAAATTGAATTTTTATAAGCATTATATTGTCACATAGGAGAGTCAAAATTACTTGCTTTTAATAAAGTTCTAATGCAGTGTCAGCTTTTATTATTACAGAAAACCAGGCTACAAAGTTATATAGGTGACATTTGCTGTATTACCTGACTCAAATCACAAGTTTCAATGTCTCCTGTAGGACATCTTCCTCCATAGGAGGAAAACCACATGAATATGAGGGATGATCTCTTTTTATGAACTTTACTGGTAGACTTTTGTATTCAAAGCTTTGAGGACCAAAAGAGAGTTGTATAGAGACTCCTGTGTGAAGCAGATAGATACTTTCCAAACTACTGGTACAAAAACATATGGAAATACCAGGAAAGATAGGGACTCCTAAACTCATGACAGACAGCCTGACCAAACTTCATCGTGTTTCCAGTTTCCCTGCTGAAATTTTCACTAAATGGTGAAAAAACAAAATTGAAAATTGGACTCCTGCTGGAGGTGATGTGAAATGACTTCTGCACCCATTGACAGTGATCTCCACAGATCACAGATACTCCACCAGTGTAATTCTGCTGCATACAAAAGTAAAAGTGGGGATACAAAATGGGCTGAGGAGGGAAAGACTCATTTATCCATGCCACATAGTCCACATTGCGATGTGGACTCTGAATTATATGATTATCTCATGCAAAATCTCTCTTTAAAAAGTCTTGTAGAACTTTTGGGTTTGTTCTCCAAAAAGCTGTGGATTCCAGTTAGAGAGCTACTGTAAGTATTTGTTTGCAGTAGGGAAAAGTATCATATGGTGATTAGGGGGAGAACTTTTTAACAGTAGAAAATAGTGGTTGCTCTCAATTAGTTTTCAACCAAAAATAAGTGTGGAATCTGGGATGCTGTGGCTAAAATGAATGCTGTTACTTGATATGGTATCTGTGCTAGTCTCATCACATCATTTAACATTAAATCTGGTACATTCAGTTCAGTTCTATTGCCATTGCATGGCTTATCCAATTAGTATCTGGATATCCCTCTCTGCGCTGGAAATAGGGCAAGGTTCTATCTTTATATTTGCATATTTGCAATCTCATTCTGCATGCTACCTTTCCCTTTTTTTTAAAGATACTTCACATTTTTCCAACAATAGACTTCAATACTGTATTTAGATGTAGTAGATTCAAAATGAAGCCTTATATACAGAAGATCCATCTGCAAATTCAGTAGAAGTTACAAGAATGACATTTAGAATTTTATTTTTTGTTTGGAACTCTTTCATTTACCAGCTTGAAATACTTTTAAATAAAGCTGAGAATCTTGAAACATTCTCCTTATTTCAGGACATAAACATTGCACTGTCTGTTGAAATATTAGTTCACTAAGAATGCATGTTAGTTCATTCAGAGAGAGCTTATTGTTTCAAAAAATAGACCTCCTGTGTCTATAGACCTGTGGTGGGATGTTTTTGCTTACTTATGTATTAGTAAGTAAAAGTGAAATTAAAATACTAGAATGTTTTTCTCAGGTTTCCTTTTTATACCTGTCTAAATCCAGATCTTTTCTGGTATGTCCTGTGTACATAAATTGTATTTAAAAATTGGCTTTCATAGTTGGATTCTACCTTTGGCTGTGCTGATGACCACAGGATGTTTACATGAACTATGGCAGACTTTTCCCTCTGAGCCTTTCCTGCAGTGCTAAATCCCTGAGACACTCAAGTCGTTTAGAACAGGGGTTTTTGTTTGTTTGTGCACCAATAGCTTGCAGGTACTTTAAGGGAAGATATATTTAGGTTAGTCACAGAGGGAGTGCCAACACTGTTGGAAAACTGAGCTGGCAGGAGCATGAGCAGAATTTATTTGATATG
The DNA here is from genome assembly GCA_013397555.1 of Urocynchramus pylzowi. Lineage (NCBI taxonomy): Eukaryota > Metazoa > Chordata > Aves > Passeriformes > Fringillidae > Urocynchramus > Urocynchramus pylzowi. The sequence continues at coordinate 345,945 of VZRH01000951.1, forward strand.
TGAAATAATCTCTGATCAACCTTACAAACTATTTAATACTGATATAGGATAATTTTACTACCTTTACCAGTTTCTAGAGATACAAAATGCCAAATAAAAATAAGACAAACTTTTGCATTGACAAAGCAAGATCTATTTTATAAACTTAATTGGAATAGTGGACACAGTTTTGTCACATTATTTCTAAAACTGATTTGGAATATTTAAACTTATGCTGGATCATCTTTTAGAAGGAGAGAAAGACCTCAGTGTAAAAATTTGTATTCTCTAAGAAAACAATCTGAAGTTTCTGGAGAATTTGGTTAGGAGCTGTTGTAGTGATGCTACCTATGAATCTCACAGGGCTAAATGGTCTCTTGGGAGCACAGGATCTTGGTCTTTTGACAAGGAAAAATCAAAAATAGTCATAGATATAAAGGACCTGTTTCTTTTGAGACTTGGCAGATTCAAGAATGGAGAGCAAGTTAAAATTCCAGTATTTTTAAACCAGTTTTCTATGGAATGATAATGCAGGATGCACAACTATCCAGCTGTTCTGAGGGAAAACTGCCTCAGGGTGTTTGTTCTAACTTCTGGCAGAATCCTCTCTCTAAAGTTATTAAAATGCTCCTTAGAATCCTTCATTCCTAAGTTACCTGAAGGAGAAATACGACACCTCAGATGCAGGTGCTTTTTTGTGTCCAGTAGTTGGGAGAAGTTGGCTTGCATACTTGCATACAACTGCAAAAATGGTTATGATCAGCAAGACTACATTTTGTGTTTGGAGTTATTTTATGGCCTACATTTAAAATGTCTACTTGAAAGAAAACATGATTTTTCCGAGTTATACTAATGTTCAGGAAAGGACTTTAGGCTGTCTAAGTCTCAACCATCAGCTTATGATCAAGGCTTGATGGCATCTAATTACATTTCAGGTGACTGACTTAATCAGCTCCCTATACCCCTACAGCACAGCATTTTTCCTTGACTTCTGTATTTATGCCACATGCCTGGAATAATAGGAAGCATCTCAAGTTTCTGTTCTTGTGCTAGGAGGGCAAAGTAGATGTGATTATATCCTGTCACTGCCTCTTCCAAAAGAAACACAGTCTGTTTCTTGTGGAGAGTGGTCCATTAAGCAGCTAAGTAGGTGTGAGAGCTTGATGCTGAAGGTGTAGGTAAACCCTCTGGGGCATTTAGCTGCCGAACTCTAATGAGCCTTTATTGTGCAAATGCAATGGGAAATTTGTAATAATTGCATAAAATTTCGTGGTAGTGGCAGATTGGATATTTTGCACATTGTACCACTATGTCCCAGATTCCAAACCTATGGAAGGAATTAATGCCTTGGAGCTGCTGTGCAAGATGTATTTACAGGATTAGGGTAGAAACTTTTTTTCCTGACTTTTTATGAAAGGATGAAAAAACAGTTTTAAACAAATATTTTTGAAAAAAGCAAAAGCATGAGGTATAAGAAGTTGCAGTTATTGCATGAAGGAGGTATTGATTTGGACTGGTGAAAATTTGGCAGTGTTTTATCTGAAAACCTGATCCTGATGAAACCTCACAGTTCACACTAAAGATTAATTATATACATTTCCTGTTATAACATCAGGTATTTATTTTAATGCTTAAACTCTTTTCTCTTATGCTTTTACAATTCAGGGCACCAGGGGTTTTTTTTAAGAACTATTTTCACAGTCTTTGTTTTTTATTTTTAAAGACACAGTATTTCATATTATTATTAAAAGCTGTTTGATCTATGAAAACTGGTATTGAAAGTTGTAAATTATCACTCAATTGCCATGAATTAAAATGAAATCTTCCCAAGGAAAAAAAGCCAAGAATGCAAGTGTTTCATATGTCCTTTATAGTACTGTAATTTAAAGCATGATCACTTATTATCTCTGTTGTCTTGTTGAGAGACTTGTTGTCTTACTCCTTTTTGGTAACTGTATCCCTCTGAGATCGTCTTGCCAAACAGATGCTAGGAGTGAGAAACTAGTGCTTTGGAAAAGTTGAAACTCACAACAAAACTAGCTTCAGGCTTGTCATTTCCTCTCAAAGGCATATTTTTCCTTCTGCATCCTAGCTATTTATTAAGTTTTCATTTGGAGAGCCTTTTAAAGATGAGTACTGCAATGTTCCTGGCTCTTTTTGAAGAACAGTGGATATTTTTTTTTTGTAAGTATGAAAAACAATGGCAAAGTCCATAAGAACTGTAATTTTTAATTCTGTTTTCCCAAGGTCTGTCATTTGTTTTTCTTAGTCTAGAACAGAATGTTTGCTCTGAATTTCAGTTATTGTCATTTTAAATGACAAAAAATTTAGAAAAACTTTCGGCATTCTCTGTGGTTTGGAGCTGATTGGACTGTCTGTTATTGTTACCGTCCTGTGTATATCAGAATAAACTGTAGAGGACTGTGTTTAAGAACATCAATATATCTTTTGGGGTGCATCCCACAGGGATGCTTTCTGAAACTGGTTGGTCATTACGACATGGAAGTACAGAGAGAAGATTAGATTTTTAAAACGCTGCATATGTGTGCATATTTGATTATTTTTAAGGCTCTTTTAGGGTTTTCTCCCCCTGCACTTTGTTTCATTCTCGATATTGTGGTTAGGCAGGTATTAAGGATTTTCATGATTGCACAGACCTCCAGCTTTTGTTAGTGTCCTCATGACAGGAACCTTGCATGCCAAAGGCATATATATAATAGAAAATATAACACTGAAAGGGATTTGAGTATTTGTGGCTATTGCTAAGAGTCCTTTCTCACATCAGTAAAACTGATTCCTGTAGAAACTGCTGCCTTGTTAGCCACCACACAGCTGGCATAAGTTTTGAAGGTGTTTGAAGTACTCAAAGTATTACTTCTGTTTAGGTAGTGTGACATTGAAGCCCATGCCCCTGATAGCCTCATCCCAACTGAGGCATCCTCTGAATGCCACTTTTATAGAGGCAACTGACTGCTGTCCTCAGATGAGGCTGGAGATAAGAATTCATTATTTTCTCCAGTGAATAACTGATGTATTCTCACACTCAATATACTGTCAGTTAGAAATCCATTCTTAAGTATCTGATTGTGGCATTATTTATGTACTTATTATATGTATTATTATTCATTACTGAATCTCTGTAATGCCTGCATCCCTTTGCGTCTGGCTCTTAGTGTCTGATGATGATGAATGGCATGCACTCCCTGTAGGCAGAACCACGCAAAAGGACTAAATCAAGCCAGGTGCTGTCCACATTTTAGTCAAACCTTCCTAAAATGCAGCTTCAAGTGCCTTCATTAATGGAGGATGGTAAGATTGTACAGCTGACTACATTGCTATTAGAGTTCTTATTTAAAACAGCTAGGCAGTAGAAGATAGGGTGATTAGTTTTATTTCTTTGGACTTCAGCGTGATGTTGGGTAGTAGGTTTGTAGTTTGGGGCAGCGGGTAATAATAATAGTTTAGTAATTAATACTAAAATAACACATTTTAAGAATAGCCCCCTTTCCCTTTACTGCTATTACTGCTAATTTTTTCTCAGCCTGTCACCTCTTGAAAGTTGCTTTCCAAAGTTTGCAAAATGGCAAACCATAAGGAAACAACAAAGGAAATCTGTGTTGCCTTCAGGCTGTCCTCTTTCCTCTTTCCAATACCACATCAGGATGTGGTTTTGTTTTCTTTAGAGCTGCAGGATTTCTTCTCCTGAAGACTCTCTGGGCTGGAGGAAGTGGGTGTAAAGGGAGAAGACATTTAGCTTGTAACTAGAAACGTGAACACTGCACATTTCCTACATAAAATATACAAGCAATATATATAGAACTGAAGGCTTATCTCGGTTTTTCAGTGATTTTTTTTCTATGTATTTCTTTCCAATTTCCATATCTTTAGCTTTGCTCTCTGCTTCTCAGTGTGTTTGATGCTCCCTCTTACTATTGTGTTGCACCTACACCACTCACCATGGCATGGATAATGCTCATGTATTATCAACCAGGGGTTCCATGGAGCCAAGCAGCATAAGTAGGGTGAGTCCTTTTTTGAAAAAAAAGGCCAAAACTGAAAAGGAAATACATTTTTGAAGCTGGCTAGTACAGAGTCTTTAGGCAGCAAGAAACTGCTGTGTTGTATAAAATGCTCTTGGAGCAACTTGTCCAATCCATGTTGACATAGAATCACTGCTTTTAAATAGAAAAATTCAGCTAGAACATAATTAAGGTCATATTTTATTTCTCTTCAAAAACACTATATACAAAACTCTGTATTTTGTACTAGACAACCAAAAATGATAGTCTGTCCATTGAGTCACTTTAAAATATATTCCTCTAAAAATGCAACCTGAGGCAAAATTCAGTAGTCCTGAAACTTCAGACAGAATCACCACCTATTCTTGGTGAAGTCTTTGAATTTTCTAATCTTGTTATAATTTCTGTCATGCTGTCCAAGATCAGAATTTTCAATCTGTCTCATCGCAAATACCATGTTTTTTTTATTTAATAGAACTGAAGATCATCTGAGTTTGAGTCCTAGCCTGGACATGCTAAATAAAATAAGCTTTAAATTTCCCATTCATTTTATATGTATAGTTGCAAAATGAAAAACCTGCTTCTTGGCTCTTAGCTCCAAGAAGCTGCAGAGGAACTCGGGCTGGTGATGAAATCATGCTGTAGTGACAGCCCAAGAATGCTGTCCACTCCATCAGGTCAGGTTTGGAATTCAGGGCACTTCTATTTTGTTTGTGTCTGTAAGCTTGAAAGGAGCTTTTTCCTGCAGGAAACAAATATGGATATTTTTATGATATGCCACTCGTTTCAAGTTCCTTTTCGTAGTTGCTCAGTACCTGTTTTCTTCAAATTCATTTAAACTCTTTGAGACTGAAGAGTCTTCTTGCTATCTGAGAAATCCCTACCAGGTTTCCCAGTAATTCTCTGGAGTCTTGACATGTGTCTACAGCTTATTCTCCCTTGAGCAAAATGTAATTTTAAATATTTTCAGTGTCTAAAGCCAAACTGGATCACTACAATAATTCATTCCTTCTGTCATAATACAGGCCAAAGAAGCTTGCCCAGTAGCTTCTGTTTCTACCCAAAACATATTGTCAAGGACATAATATTCTATCCTAGCCTTGATGTAGCTGTGGGTTACTCCAGTTACTTCACAAACTGCTCCTGATCCTGTTTCACACCACAGAGGAGAACTCCCTTTGTTATCACATCTTTCAGTTGTTTGTCAGGAGTTTCTTTTCCATCTCTTTTTTACTTTGTTTTTCTTTTTTTTTCTTGTTTGTTGTTTTTTATTTCATCTGTATTGGAGTGTTGTGCATTTTAGTATGCAAGGAGCTATATTAATTTGTTTTGATTTGGAAAAATCTAAGTATCAGAAACTAGATAGCTACTTCAGACACAATCTCTCCTACACATCCAAAAGAACTGTCTTAGTTTTATATTTCGAGAACATCTTTCTCAGTACATTGGTTTTATTTTCATATCTTTCTTTTTCTTATCCTGTCATCTTCCTGCTTGTTTGGATATGTTATATATTCTGTCTTTTGGATACAGCACATATGTTCCTATAAAAAAAATTCATGCATACATATGCATAGACTGTATTATATGCACACTGATTGGATAACAGACTTAAACAAATCAAGTTTAAAATATACTTTTTCAATAAGACATCTTTTGTATATATGGAGATGAAAAATTTTTAAGTATCACCTAATTTTCAGAATTTAATTCCAACACAATTTTCAGGCCATACATAAAAATTATACATTTTCATTACAAAATACTAATTAGCATTTGAAAAGTAATGTGAAAATTAATCCAGATAAAATTATGAAATTGCATAGAAAATGTGTAACCATTTTTTTTCTTATATCTGACTGTAACTAGTTCCTGACTTAAAAATCTAACTTCTATACTATTTGATATCCAAAAAGAGATATCTGTCAGAATTTGGTAAGCTATAGAACAGCTTTGTGAAAATTCTATTTAGTATCTTTGTCTGCAAATTCAAAAGAAAGAGAAACATTATTTCCTTATCAGATGAGGAGCAATCCTTGAACTGTTGTCTAAGACTTTACCCTTAGGTGCATGAAAATCTTTACTTTTTCAAGGGTCTTTAATTTCCTATTTTCCAAAGTAGTTTTAAACACTGTAATTCTATTTTGAGAAATATTAGCTGATGCTTTTATATTTATAGAGCTCAATTAACTCATATGTTATACACCAGAACAGCATTCATCTCCTTTGGAAATGATGGGGAGCAGAATGACAGACAGTACTGTTCGCCAGAGCACATGTCTGGACTGGTCCCCTGCATCTGTAAGTAGAGTCTGTTGGATCCCAACTTAATCCATATTGACAAAAGTCCGACCTTTGTCAAAGGTTTTCTGTTGGGGTAGTCTGCTAAATTAGTCTGAAATAGAAATAAGGCTGTGACTGCAAATAGGAATCAACAAAGGAAATCTGGCAGGCCCAAAGCCTACATGACCTACGTGAAGCCCTTCAGAATGTTTCTGTTGACAGATGCATGACTGAACTTGCATCTGGCAAGTCCTGCTGAGAGACACCAAAGCAGGTCCTTTTTTGTTGACCAGAAGAGTGGGTATAAAACCCTTTCTGTGACTTACCAAAGGTACACAAGTAAATTTGAGATGCCAGTTTCTATTTGTGTCCATGGTAGCAGGTTGTACTTTTCCTCTGACTGTCATTTATTAACTCTTCACAAGTCCTGCATTACATCTTCCATTGCTAATATCTAGCTGACCCCATTTGTTGTACTTGCATTTGGGTTCTTGAGAACTTGTCTTTTCTCTAGAAGCTGCAGCTTTACAGAAAGGTGATCCTCAGCATATTTTATGCCTCTGGCCAGCTACACAAAGCAAATTCTGCTTTTTTTTGTTGGAACTTCTGAGCACATTGGATGTGTTTATACAGCTGGCGCCAGACTTTTGCAATCCTGCAGAAGCCAAGTGGATGTGAAACAGGCCTTTACTGGAAGCTGTGTGACCATCTAGAGTGGTGGAGCACAATAGATGTGTTAGCAAGGGGACATCTATGCTAATGCAGTTTTGTGTGCAGCCAGACCAGGGTATAAACAGAGTCTGGTTGCACCTGCCTGCATAGATACCATAGATAGACACAATCTCTGTGTCCAGGAGATTGTGTAGAACTGCCAGTTCTGGTCACCTAAAAATAAATTATCAAATTACAGCAAAAAGAAGTAGTTGTACTGTTGCAAAATACAAGGAGTGGAAAAAGAACATGGCTGGAAAAGGAAAATAATTTTTTTTTTTTTAAACACCAAACTATTTCCGTCAAAATGCCAGAGCACACAAAACTAGGATTTGGCAGGAGCCTTTTCCACGCAGCAGTTCTCTGTTGGATGCTATGGGGAAAGTGACTTTGGAGCTGGATGAGTGTGGAGCCTGGAAATCCTATTGTGTGTGCTTAGGATTTTGAACAGAACTTCTTCCTTCTGAACTGCAAAATATGGCAGTTGGTATGTGGCAAATGGTCAGGTTTGTAACAAATATGCATAACCAATTATGGAGTATTCTATGAAGCAGTGGATCCGGAGAGAGCAGCTTTGGTGTCTGTTACAGTGCGTTCCTAGAACTTCACTCCGTGATTGAGCGATTTTAAAGAAAGTGAAAGATAAATCCTTCCACGCCCATTGGAAAAGCAGATATTTTCCTTTTAGCAGAGAACATCTGTTGTAGTTAGACTTATATATGAAATACTTTTTTTTTCTGGGAAATCAGAGCAACTGCTGTTTTTACAAACAGTAAAACCTGAAGAGAGGACAAGTACTTAAGTATTAAAGATCCCCTTCTAGATAGAACAAAAACGGTTCTGTTGTATCAAGAGAGATTTTACCTTAAGCTTATATCTCAAGATAACATATGAAATTACCACATCCATAATCTCTGATTCACATAAATTTACAGAAAAGAAGAAAGAGAACAAAAACGTAACAACAACAAAAAAGACTACACAGCCTCATGCCCACAAAGAACTCCAGAACTGTTGTCTTTTATCACTTTAAACAGATATAGTTTGTATTAGTATTCTGGAAATGTAGATGTATCAAAAGACCTGCTTTAAACAGCAGACAATGCGAAAAGCTAAATATTTGTGTAAGTGACATTAGGTAGTATTGGTCTTTATCTCCTAAAAAGGTTAATGCAGATAATAGTGTAAGAGCCACCTTCTTTTGCTCAAAAGCTGACTCATGCTTTTAATTACTGATTCAGCTGAGCAGGTTCTGCTTACAGCACACAAACAGCCCCATAGAATTGCACAGACTGCTCACATGATTCAAAAAATTACTATCTTTTTGGTTAGTGTGATGGTGCTTTTTTTCCCTCCATAAAGAAGATAAAGAGTCACAGAAGACAGTTTAACTTATTTTAGAAAAATGTTTGGTGATCTACTGATAGAAGTATTAATTTGGGGCTGATTTATGGCAGTAGAGATGCCACTACTTCTCCCAAACATGGGTTAGGAGAAGTAGTGGCATCTACCAGAGATATTTAGAAGACAAATTTTGGGACTTAAAAGTGAATTTGATGAGAATTCCTTTAAAAATAAAAATCCAAGCTAATGGTTCCTGAAGACTTTTAAACTTTTTTTCTAGCTATTGCAGTTAGTTAAATAGGTGTAGTTATAAATCAAAAAATGTGGAGGATCAGAAAACACTCTAAGTGCCTTGTTTGAGGACCAGTCACAGCTTTGATACTTGTGCCGTTGACTGAAACTCATGCCATTGACTGAAATTCGGTGCTTTATACTAGCCTGACTTAATTCAGTGGATTTGCCCAAAGTAGGTATTGATCAAAAAAGGAAAATACAAGAAAGAGTGTCCAAATTGTTTAGTGCTGCTGCAACTAAATACCTAGTTCAATCTATTGATTTCCAATTCATCTATGCATATTTTTTACCCTGTCATGGATTAGTTAAATCGACCAAATTAGCCTGAGGGAAATCTGAAATAGTGGTTTACAGTGCTGCTAATGCAATGTGAGAAATGAGCTGTTGTACTTTGAAAGAGCAACAGGAGCAGTTATATGCAAGATTTGGTTGCTTTTATGTGGATGGAGATAAAATTGATAAGGTTGATGAAGTGAACTGTTGATCAATGTCATTGTATTCCTCTGTAACTAAATTCCCTCTGTCCCTCACAAATGGAAAGTAATCTCAATAATGTTTTAAAATTTGGGGTTCTTTTAATAAATCACTTCTTATGCCAAAATGCTTTTGTTGGAAAAACTTTATTATGTTTTTTCCTGAAAACCTTTTATTTCCCAAATGTTACTTTGAAAGACTGTAAATTTTGTGGCTAAATTTCATATGCTCTTAATTTTCTTTTACTAAAAACAAATTAAAAGTTACACACTTGTATGTGCGCGTGTATTTATACCGAGAAAGAGACAGGAGGGCAACCTTCAACCTGGAGAAGGTGACAGACAACTAAGAAATATTTTCCCATCACTGATTTAGCCATTCCAACATATGGTCAACTAGTAAATTTCTCTTTCCAAACTGGCTTTTGCTAGTTAAACACAAGGTGTTTACTTTGGCTGTGGGACCTTTAGGCAGAGGTGGTATGAGAGGCAGACAGTGCCAAGTTAGTTGAAAAGTCTGTTAAAACATTTGAAAGTGACCAAGGAAGAACAATACTACTTATTTATTTGAACTATTTGAAGTATTAAAATATGGAACTGCTTTCTATGGTAGTAGAGAAAGCATACTTTTTTCTATCTGAGAATGCATTATAATGTTGGCAGACATGAATTATTTGTAGACTTTAAAAAAATCATTATCTTCTTATCCTATCTAGAGATCTATTTTGTTTGTTTAGCAATTTGAAAAAATGTAAAATTCATATTAATTCTGAGGATGGAGAAAATGTTGACATTATTAACAGTAGTTTGAATTTAGCCTGGCTTTTCTGCAGCTGGAATGCAGTTGTTTTCCTTTTGTTTGCCTGAGAATTGAGTCCATAAATAATTGCAGCTCAACTGATCTGCAAATAGCTTTTAATTTGTAATCTTAATGCATAAGTTGGGATCTTTATAATTGTATTTTGAGTTTTAACCTAAAAGTTAAAAAATGATGTGATGAAATAGAGAAAAATGAGATTTTCACAAGGCACCTCATAAAAAGAAACAAGGTGTCATATCAAAAACCAAGTAAAACAGTTGCACAATTTATCCTTTTATCTATCTTTGTCACCATTATGTACCTCTCATCTCTTGTTAATCTCTTTTCCCTCTGGTTTCCCTAGTTTTGTCCAGGTTATAATTTTTATTATCAGCATTGTAGTTCATTACAGCCTTTTTTAAAAATCTATGTTTGTTTTTCTCATTTTCCATATGTAAGGATATTTCTATATGGTATTGCATAATTGCATATGTAATTATTGCATTGTCTGTTCATGCCTGCTTAATTGAAAAATGGAAACAAGGCATATCCTTTGTAATCAATTTGTCTACATATAATGAAAATAGCACTTAGCTGGAATTGTGTGTTGGGCAATTTTATGCTGTTGTTACAAATATGAGAAGTTTGCCCCTACATTCTATTGGTTTTAATTGTCAAAGGTTTGTGTGCAAAGGACAACAGACATATTTTGATGTAAGCAGAAGCATTGACTCTTTTCCAGAATCGGAAGAGCAATGTGTTTGTGAGAGATAATAACTGATACGAAATTTTGCTTTAAGTTGGTTCAGCCAAACAGCACAACTTCTCTGTGTGACCTTTTGAACACCTTATGTCCAAGTTATTGTCCTTATTTCAACTGGACAAAGGTGTGTAGTGAACCAAGATCTCCATGGCTGAAAAGAGGTTTTGCTTCTGGCAGCACACCCTAGCTATCATATCAAGGTAGCTTCAGTACTGTCCAGTAGCATTCATATATTCATATTCATCATAAAAAATATTCCTTATATTCCTTTGCATTATTTTTTCTCATTATAGTGAGAGAAATGAACTGAGATGTGTTCATACTAGGTCAGCACAGGGGACAAAGAACAGGGTTTATCCTCCTGCCTCCAGACTCTTCTCTTAAAGGAAAAAGTGTTTGTAAAGAGTAAAAATAATGCATACCTGAGTGCTAATATTTCTGTTTAAAACCAAAGGTGTCTCTGAGCAATTCCCACAGATACAACATTACAGTTACCTCAATAACTCAGCCTACAATTTCATATATAAGTGTTCAGTCTAGCACAGAAAAGGTCATCTGCATGGGACAAGAGAGACTGCGAAAACCCCTTGCTTACTGGAATACCAGATTCCTGCCCTTTTTTCCCCCAGTGACTATTCTTGTGAGCAGAACTAGCCTAACTCCTAGGAAAAGGGGGCTCACAGTTGAAATTATAGTAGTGTCACCTGTTTAAAAAAAAAATTGTTTAATAAGAAAAGAACAGAAGCCAAAGGAGATAATATCTTCAGCATATGCAGCATTTTCTAGTTACTTTCCATATTTAAAAGTATTCCATCCCTTTTTCTTTGTAATGTAATTCTGCTTCCTAATTAAATAACTTTCAAGATAATATTTGGCCTAAGAAATGATTGGAATAAACCTAAGAAATCTGTAACACCAAAAGACATTTTTGCAAAAGTTAACATCTAAAATGCCAAGAGGAGAACTTTCTTCCGATTTTGACATCTGTCTCTTATTTTTAAGCAATGATTTTAAATCATTTCCCAGATGTTACACAGCATTTTTATCAAATCCATGTTTTTATACCTCCTAAATTGTATCCCCTACATTTCTGCAAGATATGTACTTCTTTCTTACTCAGTAACTCTACATTTTTTCCTCCTCACTAAGTGTTAGAATCATTGGAATGGTTTAGTGTGTTTCCAACGGCAGGTACTTGGAGGTTAATGTTTTATGTGTAATATGTGCTACTGTAGTCTGTTAATGCAAAGTAATTTGGAGACAGAAGGATAAGCCACATGTGGATAGAGCCCAAATCACAGCACTGGTTCTCATCCCCCTGTTTCTGTGCTTTTAAGTCTGCAACACACCATGTAATGAATTATCTTGCATCAAAACAGCAAGGTGTGTATATGCACTTAGTAGTCTATGGCAAATGTGGAATTAGGACAGTAATTATCTTTATGGGCAAAGTGGGAGTTTCACAGCTGAGCTCATCTACTTGTCTGCTTGCCACAAAAAGGTCAGCTTCTCTGCCCTAGCTCTGTCCTTTAGTCCCCCTCCTGTGTACTCCTCATTTCCTTCCATCATGTGTGGCAGTTGTCAGGTTCTTCTGGGATCTGCTTTAGCTAAGATAGCTAAAACTAATGAAATATTTTTACTGGTTTAGTTTTCTTCCATTCTAGAAAATTGAAAGAGCGTTATAGGGATGTTCCATCAGCATTAGGTTGAAAGAGTGAGCAGAAGAGGAACAGATCCATAAATCACTTTGAATGCTCTGCAGTCCATATTTTTAATTCAGGTCTTTGACTTTAGCCATGAACAAAATTTTATTTTTTTTCAACTTGCACCTTGTATATGAAACAGAGACATTTGTTGCCTCATGTGGTTAAAGGCAAACTGAAGTCCTGAAAATGAGCTGTGTTGCAATTTATCTTCTATGACTTTAAAAGGTTGATTATATCAGTGCACTCTAGATATTTGAAAACTTTGGATTACTTAGTGGTTTGAGACATCTTGAGTTAAAATGTGATGTTCTGCAGGAAATCAAACTGGTCTGGTTCAGATTTATAAAGGCTAGTTAATTTCAAACTGTTTCTTACTGGAAAACAAGAATGAAGAGATTTGTGTGTTGCAGGAAGAAGTAAAGCATTTTTCATGCCTTTGATTCTGAACATCAGGACACTTTTTCTACCAGAAGAGCAAACCAGCTTAATTAACTTCAGTATTGTGTCTTTTCCTTTGCAGCTTTTTGAAAGCAATCTGATACTTGGGTAACTGAAATGCTAATACACTAACAAGGATGTAATAGTCTTATTTCAGTTACACAGATTATTTTTAGAAAAACTTGACCTAGTGGCTTATTGTTTTCTTGGGTTCCATGAGATGGGGTCTGACTCTTACTGACTGCCCATTTTGAAAATAAAATAAGGTATCAATCTCTATTCATCCAGACCCAAATTAAGAGTACTTGCCAATTCCTATTTGCACATACACTGCCATCTGCAGAGTGGCCTTGCCAATTCCTATTTGCACATACACTGCCATCTGCAGAGTGGCCTAACAGAGGATTACAGTGTCCTTAATGCAACCCATCTGGGTGGCCATCCTAAAAATAACCAGACAGTGCTACTCAAGGTAGTGCCTCAAGCACATTGACTTCAAGCACTGCCTACTGCACTTCCTAATAAACACCAGGCTATCATCTAAAATAAAAATTATACACTTTATGCTCATTTTGATTTTGACTGCTTTAGGGTTGATCATGGCTTGCAGTTTTGCTCTCCCTGACCTATTCTGTTGCTAAAAGAATCCACTGTGTAGAGTCTTTTTTCTTTCACCTATTTTGCTGCATTATGGGGGTGACAACCTCTATTATTCAAAGAATCCATATATCTTTTGATGCTGGGGCAGGAAACTGTGACCAGTGGTACTTGTGAATTACTACCTCCCTAGAATTACTACCTAATTTTATAGGCTGAGTCTTAAAAGATTATGTGCTAATTTATCACTTAGTACAGGTTTAAAGGTTGTCTTTGCAAAAGGCAGACATTCTTAGTTTGTGGTCTAGATGTTTTCTGTTTTCCCCAGCATTGTCATTGTGCTTTGTTTCTTCCCTAGTGTAACAAGGAAAAGGCTGGAGATCTGCAATTTCCCATATGCTTGCAGAAAGTCACCAAGTTTGAAGAGAGGCTGTAAAAAAAAATACAGGGACACCAGATAGCAAGCTCTTTAATGAAAAATGTTGTCACGTAAAAAAGATGTCCAAAGCCAAACAATATTTGATAGAGTGATGTTAATTTGGTGATTCATAAACATAGCTCCATGTAAAATTAGTTTTACTATGTCAATCCTTTCCATAAATATATTAGAAGACTTTATTCATGATATCCTCATATAACAGCTTGAAGTAAATTGAGAACATAGCTCAAAGTTGTAGTGCACTGTAAATGAGTCAGGTCCTGGCAGAATAGAAATATAAATGAAAGTCTGAAGTTCTGACTCATTTATGCCCTCATACACTTTAGAGATCCTTTAGGCTACCAATGGAAGATCTACTGAATCTTTAAAAATTGTATTCAGTTACTGTCTATTATGGGAAAATAATGCTCAATCAGCACTGTGTGGGAGAAACAGTATGGTCTAGTACTTTGCTCTCTCACTCTATCTGATATTATTAAGGATATTCTCCTGTGATTTTTTGTCAAAAAGTAATTTAGGACACAACTATCAAAATGCATAATTTCTTCTTCCAAGCTGCTTTTAAGTGGCAGAATTATCAATTTTCATGGTAAGCCATGCTAATCTCTTTTACCAACCACAAAGGCTTAAACCTTGGATTTTAGGGATTCCTGGTACATCCTTTTTAAAATGAAGGACTTTTCTTTGTAACAATTGCTTAGGTCTTCTGCACAAATAAAATTTTTTATATCACATTTAAAAATATGTTTTCCTGCTTTATATGCCAAAATGTGTTTAAAAGTAAGTGCTTTTAAATTCTTAATGCTATGTGAAGACAAAACCAAATGAGGCATAAAGGAAGGACTTTTTCTTTGGGGTGCTGTCCAGCTTTCTTTGATTTTAGTACTGCTTCTGTTGATATGGTCTGTGAGGATAAGTGTGGGGGTAGGGCTCTTGTCAGTGTGCAGATCTTGCAGGTGATGATTACCTGCAGCAGACCTCTTGGATCCTCCTCCTCACAATTGAGGAGTTTCTAAGAACATGCTGGGATGTGGTATAACCTGATTGAACAGACCTCCTCAATGAGTTGTGAGCAGTTACAGAACTAGTATTACGAATATGACTGTAAATGTCTGGAAAAAAAATTGTGCTTTTCAAAAGCACAAATACTAATACTCAGTATTGAGCCCTGAATCAGCCCAACTAAGGCTAGGGACATGCCTAACTTCAGAAGTGTTGATCACTTTCTAAAAGTGTCTTCGGCAGTTTTATTTTGTTATACAGAAGTGAAAACACAAAAAGTAATGAGCACATTGAGCAATATTGAGTAATTCCAGTGTCATGGGCTATAAGCTCAGTCTGGTGAAAGGTGGGGTTTGGTGTAACTGTATTTCAGGTGCAATGTGGAGTTGGAAGGAGTGGATCAGGAAAATAATAATTTTGGGTGGGAACTTGGATGCCACAAGATTCTGTGGGAGAGAATTCGATGGTAGCACCTCAGGGGAGATGCAGACTTAACATTAGGACATATTTTACTAAGTTAGTCAAGTACTGGAAAGCGCTTCCTAGAAAGATGATCAGTGTCCCAAACCCGTCAGTTTTGAAGGGGCATATGAAGAATGCCCTTAATAACATGTTTTAACTTTTGTTCAGATCTGAAGTGATAAAGCAGTGGACCTGATGATCATTGTAAGTCCCTTCCAGCTGAACTAGTCTGGTCTAATGTAGTAGATTCTGGTCTATTCCAAAAGGATTGGAAAGTAACTGGATGCAGAGTGGGAAAAGCAAGAGTTTGGGAGAGCATTAGAAGAGTGGAACTTTTGGAGGCAAAACATTTGCACTCTGGGATTGGGAAGATTAGGTTTGTGAGGATCTAGAACAAAAGATTTAAAGCCAGAGGCTTTAGGGAGAGAAATCTGGGGGAGGAAAACTGGAGAGATGGGAGGCTCTGCAGCAAAATAGACCAAGCCAACATCAGCTTCTGGTACCAGAGGCAGTTTTCCTCTCCCAGACATAAGCATGGATTTGAAATATCTGTGCCCTGACTTTTTGCCTTCATAAAGCCCTATTTTTTGAATTCCAGGGACATTTTTAATTGCAACAAAACTCAGATTCTGATTTTCCTTAGATTGCAAAGTTAACAAACAAACCAAGCATTAGTATTCTGTCCTCACTCCTCCTATATAGAAAGTTTATGAACCATAATTGAGAGCTGTAGCTGTGACAGCTTTAATGCTTTTACAGATGTTTTGGGTCATGTTGCTTTATGTGTGTCCTGGTGTGTAAGTTCCTCTATGAGGATAAGATACATCTGAGAACTTCTGATAATGAAAACTAATACAACTGGGTCAAATGTGTTTAAGTAAATACACTACAGATACAACACAGTAAAAAATAAAATCATCTGCAAGGAGCTTAGGTGTGAAGTACACTTGTTAATACTGAGCAAGCTAATTCTTCTGAGTTATCACCATGCATTATTTAATTTCAGGTATGAAGAAGGTGTTTGGCAAAGATAAGCCCATACCTACAGTTTAAAATATGAGCTGTAAAATAAGGCACAAGAGAAGTTGTATTGGTGGCTTCTTATGCCAAATCTGGGCCCTTCTTTATTAATGTATAACACAGTAACTCTCTGATAAGAGGACTTTTACTTTATTGAGGTGAGTACTTTGAAAATATTTCAGCTTAGTCTAGCTGTGTCCATAGATTGCAGTGATAATAGTTGGCATGGTGAGGGTTATCTGGAATTTTCATTTAAAGTTAATTTTTGTCTCTTCAAAGGACAGTTTCCAAATCTTAAAATTTAAGTAAAATAAGACAAACACCACAACTGGCTGCTGAGAGCCTAAGTTCAAAGTATTATGGAGTAAAATTTATTTGTTAAAAATTACTGTGTAGACTGTGAAGAATACCTGAAGCATTCTCTCCCCCTAAAAATAGGAAAAAAACCCCAGCTTTTATATAAGGTATCTGTTCAAATCTTGTTTAAAGGAAAAAAGTTAGATTCAGTTTTTAATGTAGCCTCAGTTGCAAAGCTGTGGTAAGCTGCTTCCCCCAAATAAAGATGATCATTTTTGTAACCCTATTCTTACACTTTTTCATGCAGATACATTTCCAATGTATTTAAACAAGAAGAGCAGACATCAAGGCAGATGAAAGAAAATTAAATATTTGTTTCTAAGATAAATTTCACTGCTTTTGTGCAACTCACACTTTTTTGTAAAGCTCAAGTGGTTTTGCCTACTTCTACTCTAAGTGTTACAAGGCTACTTTGGAATATTTTAAACAGAAGTCTTTTGAGCACACAGGAAATGTTCATTGTTAGTAATTTGTTAAATGATCAGGCTAGTAAACATCTAGCATAGGATTCATCTGGGAGCCAAGTCGTATTTTTTTTCAGTTGGTTTAACAAGTGGAACAAAGCCCCTATTCAAAATACATTGCCTTGGAAGTGTGAGTGAATTACAGCAGAAATAGTTTTCTGATTGTGTGCATTGCATGGAGGAATATTTAAAGCATTGGAAGGCTCAGCTAAATCATTCTGCAGTTCAAGCACGGAATTTAACATAAGTGGCATACTTAGTGCTATTTTAACCTTTTGTATCATTTTCCAAGACTTGAATGGAATGTCTTTTTCCAACTTGCAATAGTGTTTATTTCTCAATTATTCAATGTTTGCGAGTATGATTATAAAATACAAGCAAAAATCAGCACATTTTATGAAGCATCTATAATCAACATTTTTCTTTGTATAGAAAGCACTATGGTTGAAGGGAGAGTTGTAATTGCTATGTATTTTAATTATTGACCTAATTTCTTTTTGGTGTCCAGCTACAGGAATTGGTGTTTGTCCTACCTTTTAGTTGAATGAAAGCTGTCCCTCGATAGAGGGAGTGTCTGCTTGCCAGCTGCCACCGAAAATCCCTGCTTTCTTAAATCAGATGTGCTCCTCTTGCAGCAGGCGTGATTCACAGGAGTGCTTAGCAGGCAATTCAAAAGAGTTAGAAGGAAGCAGTCCTCTCATTCAAAAACCCTTTTTTGGTGACTTTTGGACTTTCTAACTTATTGAAAAGCTGAGCTGAATCATATACTGGCTACTGACTGATGGGTCTGCCTTCTGATTCACTTCCAGGAGAGAATAATTTTTTGTTTCCCAGCAGAAAATGACTGCATATGAGAGGTGGAAGGGGATTGGGGATTCTCACTCCTTTAACCTCCATGTTCTCATTTATCTGTGTTAAAGAGGAGCATTAAATGCACTTGACATGTCTCTCTGATGGGATGGGCTTTTTTTAGAGTACAGAACAAATTCCTTTATGTTCTGTAACCAATAAAAATTCCTTCTTATGAGAAAAAAATACAGCATTTTCCTGAGTTTTTTAGTCTATTCATATTCTTTTAGGAAAACTCAGATTTCAGAAAGGGGAAACAAGCTTCCTGGAAAATCTTACACAAATGCCTTCATGTCTGTCATCCGTTTCTCTGCTTCTATTAATGTAAAGGTCAAATAGCAATACCTGTGATACTTTTTTCCATATTAAGGAATGAAGGTAAGTCTAAAGTATTAGTGTTTCCTGGAATCCAAGAGAGTAATCTCAAATCAAGATATTTTCCTCCTTTTCATTACCACTTCTGAATCTATTAGTTCCAGTATTGAATTTGGATGATTTGAAAATTCCATCTTCTGAACACTGGTTTCATGGCTATGATAGTCCTGTAGCTGACTTTCAAATACGACTATGCTGTGCTTTTTTCAGTTCATATAAGATCTCTTATGCTATGCTTTACTTCATTTAGCCTAAACAGTTCTTTATTATCAAAGGTGAAAACCTTGCCTTTGGAGTAAACTCAGTCACTGACATAGCCTTTGGGATGAAACAAACAGAGAAAAGTATAAACCTGGAAGATGACAGTGCAGAATGTTAATTGTCATCATATCCCTTGATTGAGGCAGATTCATCTTTTACAGTCATGGTTTCATTTAAATATTTCTCTGATGTGAGATGCGTAACTATGTCATGATGTGTGGCATTGTTTTGTTGTTTCAAAATGCAATGTCAGAAAAGTTACATTCTTCTATTAATGTATATAGACAACTAACTGTCATGTTCCCTGTGCCTTAGCATCAGAGATATTTCAAACCATTTTTCAAAACTTTGTGCAAAATACTTCATATTTTAGGTATCAAAATTTTAGTCAGCTCCACGGTCTTGGATTTTATCTGTAATGATATGGGAAATACTTTTTTATTGATTCTTTTGGGCAAGTAACCAAAATAATGAGAGTAGTTTGTCTGCACTTTTTGATCCTCGTGAATTCTTTGAGAGCTACTAATCTGCCTGATTTCGTTCAGTTTGAGTCTGTCCACTCTAAGGATGAGCCAGTTCCTGAGATAACATTAACTTAATTCAAATTACAAGTCAGTTATGACTCTAAACCTAAAACTCACATGTGATCACATTCAGTGATCACATTCATTTCTGTGGAATTTTTGACAGTGAGTTCAGGAAAGACAAGTTTTTCCTGAACTGCAGAACTTCTCCACATTTAGAAGCACAAGGTTTTCACAAGGCACGCTTCTTTCCAGGTGATCCTTCATGTTTTGCTGTGCCTTTTATCATCATACAAGGACTGAGGGCTTGACATGCAGAAGGGCAGAACAAAAGGTTGTAGTCCCCATTAATGGGATTTCTCTTTATTAATAAATTTGGAAAACAGTAAAAATGTCAGGGAAAGGGGCAGCCAGAATTAGTGGATATATGTGCCACAGCATCTGTCTGCCTCAGTGAACTGGGGATTTTTGTGGGATGGGAATAGCAAAGTGCCAGTATCTCTTAAGAATCTGATGAATATTCATAAATGTTCGTAAAACTCTGGGATGCTTTAGTGGGTGGTAGCGCTGAAAGTCATAAGAAGACTTTCCTCTCCAGTACCAAGGGAGCTGAGAACTGAGAAGCTCACTGCTTTCAGCTGTGGTTGCTTCTCCACTGGGGGATGAGCTTGCAGATTAAGTCCTCTTCATGCTTCAAGGAGACTTGCATTGAGTTTATAGGCAAGAATAGTGAATTATGTAATCCTACTGGCACAGCAGTGCTATGTGAGAATAGAAAATGCATAGGAAGAATGGAATCTTTGAAGAATTGTATTACCTAAATGCATAATGCAAATTTCAGAAGTATGTATTTTAGATTGTTGCTGAAGTGTAAAACCAGAGCACTTTAACACCAGGAGGCAGCTTGTGCTGTTACATAAATTTTATGGATTTATATTATAAAAAGAATTCTTACTAATATGATTTTTAGATGCCAGTGGTTGTTGCTCTTGCTTAAGAACTTTTGTTTCAAGTTTGCTTCATTAATTATATTTTGCATCATACCTATTTATACCACCATATGATAGATTAGCCAGACCACCTCTAGAATATTTTTCACAAATGAATGCCTTTGAGGTACATAATTTTGTCTTTCACCCTTACCATCATCTGTATTTATTTTAGCTATAGTAATTATTTCAAGTAGATGGTATTTCATTCAAATGCCTAAATATATTTTTCGGTAGACTAACTTCAATAGAAATTTGGTCTTTCTTAGAAATTACCCATGTGTCTTCTGGATCTCCTTCTATAAAATAAAGAGAGGAAAATCTGTATGTCTAAAACTATCAAATAATTACATTTTTGCCCTGTGTTTTATTCAGTAAGTCATTTCAGACTATCTTTTATAGTTAGTCTGAGAAAATAATATTTACAACTTCTTACTGCTCACAGCAAGATTTAGTTCTTTATCTCTTTTGCAGTAACATTATCTGAAATCTCAAAAAGCCATGAGGCTAAAATGATAATGATTTTCTTAATTTCTGAATCATGATACAAATATTCTTGGTATCTTCCTTTTTTCAGTGGAGAAAGAGTCTTTATTTTTGCACAGAAATTGAAATGGCATCTTAATAAAGATTATTTAATGTTCTGTTCTGTGGGAAAGAGAACTGGGTGTTTCTTCAACAGTGGAAAAACTTGTGGTCTCTCTAAAGCTCTGGTTGCAATTTTGTTCTCAACTTCACTTTCCTGTACTTAACTGACACTTCTTTCATCCATGTGCTTGAAGACTGTAATTCCATTCATCCATCAGATATGGTCCTCCCTTATGTACCTTCTTATTTTCTTTACATACAACCATCTCCCTCCGAACAAGCACCAAGCTATAAATGCATAATAAATTATAGATTGAAAAAATATTTTAGGTCCTTAGACAATCCTAGAACTTAAAATGGTTAGCTTGATCCCAGGCTTTAGCTTGACCTATGCAGGTTTTTAATTCTTTTTGCCATAAAAAAAAATGCAAAATAATTTTGAAAAAAATAACCAGATCTAGGGGCGGGGTGCAGTCTTGTGGTTAGGAAGTAAAAAATATACAGTACATACCTGAAAAGAGCAAAATTAAAGAAATACACTCTTAGGTTGGTGTGAGCATTGCTTTTCATCATTTCCAGTTATGTAATGATAAATGCTACATGTAGCCAAGTTTGCAAAGACGGAATGATACTGCAAAATATTTCTGACTGTCTGCTTTGCTTAGTGAAAGCACCTGGATAAGGAAACATCAGACTAGAACTTGTAAATTTGATAAGCTTTTAACAGAGGTTCAGACAAATGTACAAAAGCTGGAAGAGCAAGATTGTTATCTCAGGAGAAGGATCTGTGCATTTCTTGATCAGACTGCTGAGTATTTCACAACCATGGCAATAAATACTTCAAGCCCAAGGGTCCCTGTGCCTGTTACCAGTCAGACTCTCATAAAGCCCTTGACAAGATTGGAAAATAAATGCATTGGCATTCATAAGAAGCCTAGACATTTCAGTGAGACTCTCCATAGAAATACAGATAGATAAGCAGGAGGAAAGAAAGGCACACAAAGCTTGAAACTGATTTTGTCAATGGTAAAGAGATTAAAGGTAAGGCTTAAAGCATTTGAGCAATCTACCACATGATATTGAAGCATTGTGAAACTAATTAGAAAATATAGGCAGGAATGAGATAGCAATGGCATGTATAGTTCAGTCCATATTTTCCTATATATTTTTATCAAAAATATGCAGACTATATTTTTTCCTGAATGTGTATGAAATGTGAACACATGGACACTTGCAATGATTTTCTGCTCTCCTAGAAAATGTACCACTTTTCTTCAAAAGTTAGTCATAAAACCGTATTCACTTGGCATGTTACAACCAGGGTTTGACATACATCCTTTAACCTGAGAGTAGCTCAGTTTGCTTGGTGCTAATAACACCAAGGTTGTGTATTTGATCCCTGCATGGGCCATTCACTTACAAGTTGGACTTGGTGATCCTTGTGGGTCCCTTCCAGCTCAGGATATTCTGATACAGGTTCACATCAGCTCTATTTTAAAAGAATTTGTCTATCAAAGATACACTTAATAGATAATATAGCTAATGACAAATAGCCAGCAGTGAAGACTGTCTAAGTAGTTGTTTGTCTGTTTTGGATAAGACTGCCCCTAACATAGTATCTTTACGTCTTCAAAATGCAAAATTACTCAGTAACTTCACATAAAGGAACACAGCAAGTTCATTCTAAAATCAGTTACTACCACTTCAATCAGTACCGTGTTCACATTATACATTTTTGTTATTTTTATTTAATATGCAGTGTGGAAAAACCCTCTAGCTGCAAAATAGTAAATTGATGTTTATTGATCTCTGAGAGCATGCTTCTTGCACACTGATTTTTCAGGGAACCTTTGCCTGCTATTCTGCCCTGCTTTGAAATCTTTGCTCTTCTTTGTCATCATATGCAGATATCACATTTCTATACAGTTCTGGCTTTAGATAATAATTTTACTATTATACTGATCCTTGGTACCTTTTGAGATTGGCAAAGGAATCCTGGACGACACTATTTGAGGTCTGTTCTCCTACCTTTAAATGTTTAGTCTGCCTTTCTAAGAAAACACATATAGAGTCTGTGTGAGCACAATATGTGTGCATGTCACAGGGTAAACTGAAGACCTTGGGGAAATTTCGAAGGAATTTTACAATCTCAAATGTAATGAAGTTCCTTTAAAAACTTTGTTGTGAGAATGGAGGGAGCATTATTGCATGAGAGCAAAGCTTCAGGCTGCAGTTAGGGCAGGTTGGCCTTGTCCCTGCAACGTTGCTCTGACTACTTAGAGTTACTGCATCTCAGCACAGGGCAAGCAGATCTGTGATAAAGATAGAAATCAACAGATTATTTTCTTTATGGCCAAGTTGAAAAGTTTGTAGAACAATACAGCTAAAATAATTCATTTTAAGATGTATATATCCTGTGAATAGTTTAATTAATAATCCTGAGTTTGTTGGGCTTTTTTTGTTTGTTACAAATGCAAAGAGAAGTCAAGAGATGTCTTGATTTCTACCTGTATTTTTGCTTTTGTGGAAAGCTTATTTAGATAAGCATGATTTTGGATAATCCACTTAAAGTTTTCATTTTTTCTTTTCCTTTATAAGTTCAAGATAATGTATATTTGCTTCAAAGGATTTTTCAAAGATGCATGAAAGAATGGTATATCAAGTGTAATGTATTATCAATAACTTTATATTAACTGTCTGCCTTTTCTTTGGTGAGGTAATGTAAAGTTGGGAATTAAAGACTAACAAATGGCTTTTTTATATACATTTATTTTATAGTTCCAATATTTTTATTATTAAATGCTTGTTTCAGCATGTTTTTTCCCCAGATCTATGCAACAAGAAGATACATTTATAAGAGAAGAATAGATTCAGTTCTCAGATATTTGATACTACTAAAATTGTGACAGACATATGGCAAAATGACAAAGTGAGATTTCAGTTCCTAGGGGAAGAAATAAAATCTGATTATTCATAGTCATTGACTCTTTATTTACACTGTGATGATTTAAACTGTACATGCAACAAAACCATCAGGTGTCTGTGTAAATAAATGTTTTTCTATTAAACTCTTCAAACTGTCATTCAAACTTGCATAAGGACATCAGAAATTAAGTAGCTGTATTCCATAATGAACTTTAAACTTCCTATTTTATATGAAATTGCAAAAAGTTACCAAAACAAAATCCAGCTGTAATGCTTATTTTAATTGTGAGATATTATTTTACTAATTATTTACTTAATTTAGGAATGTGTATATACCAGAAAAGCTCAAGGAAAACAAAAAGTGAAAAAAGCTCTTTAATAAAAAGTCCACCTGCTTGATCTGACCAAATGAAAAATTTGTCTCATTTGTATTGTTCAAATCACTCTTCCTTTGTTTCTTTCTTTAAAAAGTAAATAAATAGATAAATCAATAAATAAAACCAACAACCAAATATTTTACAAACATATATTTTATATGAATAAATTAACGTACCCCCATAAAAAGGAATGGTAGCTTTGAATTCAGACGTTTAGTTCTGTTACTGTCATCATCAGAATTGACAAATCTGTCATTTTCCTTTGAAAACCTGTATAAATATACTAGGCTACACTGGAAAACATATTTTAATATCTTGGGAGGTTTTTTTTTTCATGCTGTTAAAGTATAAAATAAAGGTTCTCATGGAATTTCAGCCCATTTCCAAATTATAGTTAGGAATTTAGCTTTTGGGGTCTTCTTTCAAGCCAAAATAAAGCTAGCAAGATTCTTCTGGCACACCTCTTCTTCTCAGGCCCTGCATCATATAATTGTTTCGTAAAACAGTCCAGGTCATTTAAAACTCTTCAGGTTTCTGGCCTTCAGTAGCTCTTCTGGAAGGCACTCCCACAGCCTCACTGTTGTCATGTTTGAAAAAGGTTCCAGCCTAAATCTGCTCATGGCAAGTTTCTAACCTGCTGCTGTTGTGGGTTTTAAGATGAAACTGTCCTTCTCCCTTGAGATGGGGGTGGGAGGTGGGGTGCTTCTAGTGAGACATTTGACTTTTCATATAGTTCTTGCTCTTGCAATGTTTTCTTGCAAGACAAGCTGTGTTCTCAAAGACTCTTGCAGAATATGGACAGCCAGATATTGACTTGGATGAGATTCCATTAGTATTTTTACACTTGTATTAACTCTTTGCTGCCTCAGTTGAATTTATCTTGTGTAGTATGTCTGAAGAAGTTATTTGTGTTTTATTGAGTCCTGGGTCAGAAAAGAAAATTGCATGTTTTTCTCTTACCTAATTTCTGGCTGATGAGCTTCTGAAAAGTAAATTTTCAATAGTCCTTGGGGAGATTTTTTTTTGGTTTAAAGTTAGGCACCTAAGGAAGACT
This sequence comes from Urocynchramus pylzowi, assembly GCA_013397555.1. Classification (NCBI taxonomy): domain Eukaryota; kingdom Metazoa; phylum Chordata; class Aves; order Passeriformes; family Fringillidae; genus Urocynchramus; species Urocynchramus pylzowi. The sequence goes on from VZRH01000951.1 coordinate 371,037, forward strand.
TCCAAATGTACCTTATGAATGACTATAGAAAAATGGAAGAATCTCTAAAGAATCTTCATTCATCCCATTTAGACATGGGCCTAAAGTAGATAATAGAAAATATCAGTGGATTTGTTCACATCTTTCTATTGATTATACAAAGAACTGGGAAGTTACAAAGTTTTTAGGTGGTTTGGATGAGTTGAATCCCATTTCAGCTGGGGGGCACTGTACTTTGTACTTCCATTCCGTATTTAATATTCTGCTCCATTTTTTTTAACTTTGCATGGTGTTCTTCTCCCTGTCAGTGCTTCTCTTCCTTTTTTTTTTTTTTTTTTTTTTTGTTTGTTTGTTTCCCAAACTTCTTGTATTCATTTCTGTTTTAGGGGTGAAATCACAAAAGTAAAATTAGAAATAAAACTAATATCAAGACTCCTTCTGGAGAAGCTCTACTGGAGTAATCTGTTTTAGCCCAGAGGTTTCCCTTTCAGCGCAGTTCATTGGCATTTCCTTTGCAACAGTCACTTTGGTCAGCACCTTCAGAGTCTTTTCTAACCTTCTTTTTTTCCAGTTTATCAAGTAATCTCCATTGTGACACCTTACTAAATGTTCTGCTGAAGTTCAGATAAAATCTAATCTCTCTGTGCAGTTCTTTTGTCTGGAAAATCAGGTATCCTATCAAAGGAAAAAATCAGGCTGGTCTGACATGACCTACCTTTTTTAAAGCCATGTTACATTTTATTCTATTGTCCATTTACCTTCAAGCCTTTAATTATTCTTTCCTTCAAATTTCATCATATGATTAACATGGAGCCTGAGGTGTGAAAGGATAAAAAATTTTGAGTCATTTTTTACTCTCCAGTGTTGGCACAAACGCTGTTACGAGTTCCGCATATTTTGTAGCCCTGCCTAAGTAACACCTTCATTAAAAATCTTTTTGTTGAGTCTGGTATTAATTATACGGCCATTTTTTAGAATTCTGAGGTAAAAGGGAGCTTGTGAGTAGGCTCAAGTGCATTAAGCTGTTTAAACTTTGCTTATTCCTCAACTATGATTATGGACATATACTTACATCACACACTGACTTCACTGAAGACTTCCATTTAATTTGGGAATCATGTTGATTTCTACTGTGGTATTTCAACTACTTTGCTAGGGCTACTTTTATTCCATGGTAGATGAAAAAGTTGTTGGCATTTTCTTGAACATTTTTTTTTTCTTCAAGAAACAATTAATTTTGCCATTTTAAGTTATTTATTTGTGTCCAGGCATTTTAGGCATTCTGCTTTTTCAAATATTGTTATCTGTCCATTTGGATCTGAAGACAAGATATTTGAAATGCAAGTTCCAATAAATACTTGAATATTTGATATAAAGAAATTCAGGTGTCCTTCATCAGTGGGTTTTTTTTTTTTNTGGGTTTTTTTTTTTTTTTTTTTTTTACTTTTTTTCTTGTCTGAGAGGACTAATATTTTCAAATAAATCTCAAGGGAGCTCTTGAAAAAAAGAGTATGAGTATGAAAAAAAGAGGTTTAAAGTATGTCCTCTCTGACTAGTAGTTTATTTTCCTGGTAAAATAAATAGCTATGCACAGTAAAAATAAGCTTATATTACTTGCACACTTCTAAGAGAACTTCTGGTTAGTCAAAGCTTGTTTCCAGTGACTGTATCATTTCTTAAGTGGGAAGAAAAAGCCCTTGATCTTTGTGACAGGACACCTTTTACAAAAAACTTTGACTAAGATGTGAAATAAATGTTTTAAGTCATTAAAAAGTAATAGACTACAAGGCATTTTGCAAAGGAAATGTAAGATAATACTGCAGTGGCACTACATTACTCAGTAACAATCACAGAATTACTGTGCTCTAAATTCTCCAGATGGATGTGGAAAGGAAAAAAGAGCAAATGCCTGTAAAAACATGCCCTACAGTTGTGGATGTGCTTCTCCCATTACATGGGGCCTTTGGCTGTCTGTTTAGAAGTGCTTTGAAATGCCATCATGTTGAACTAATTGCTTTACAGAAAAGGAGAATTGCAATTGATTAATGCCATTTTGGACTGAAGCTCCTTCGTTTTTTTTCTCATAACTGACTGGACCATGATCCAAGCAACCTAATTCAATAAATAAGGAAGTACAGTACAGTTACAAAGACCATCCCAACTGAATATTTTCTTGTGAAACTAAAATACCTTACCATCAATGACCGTTGGCTGTTTATTTTTACTTCTGTATCAACTGGAGAGAAAGATAATTATTTACCTAGTTTGTTCAAATGTTTAGTCAATTAGGTTTTGGAAAGTTACTAATGAAGTAGAGAAGCCAATATTCTCTTTTGCAAGTGTTAAATGAGGCCATTATGTGCCCCGTTGGGAATATGCTGCACCATTTGGTGTCTGCAAGAGGTTTTTCATGCCAATCAGACATCACCAGTTTCTTAATCCAGGTTATGGAATGAAGCAGAAACAGCTGTTGTAACCTGCTGAGGTATCCTGATGTTTAGGACTGGGACCAGCTGGTTACTTTGGGGTTTTTTTTCTTTTAATTCAGTTTAACCTGATCTTAAAGAGATTTTAATTTTATCTAAAAGATAATGATTTGCAGAATTTGCAGTAAAAGACATAGTACAAAGTTTAATGAGAAAAGTGAATGCAAGTAAAAGGAGTAAACCCACATAATTTTGCTTAGCATAGATGTTAGTTCAAGGGTTTCTTCTATCCCCATGGCCTCTGATACTGGCTATATTCGAGCTAAGACATCTCATTTTTCCCAGATTATGGATATTTGCAGAAGACAGTCAAAATTTGGGGCATGTCCTTTTTATTTGCATAGGCAATGTTCATCTTTAATGAAAGAGAGGAGAAAGAGGATAGAAAAGTAGATAATTTATTTTCAGACAGTCTTGTACCTCTAGTCCTTCGGTGTTCATCAATCCTATTCTAATCATTGCTGTTTGTCCTGTTTTAGAGATGTTCATGTTTAATTAGCCCAGCTGAACAAATCACATCCTTCCAGCTAGACTGGCTTTCATGCAAGTGAACTCTGGACATTGACAATTAGGCATTTGTTGTCTAGATTACTTTTTTGGAGCAAAGGAAAGAAACGGGCATTTGTAGCGTGTGACTCACATGGTCTATTTTAGACATCTGTGTACACTCAAGTGGGAAGAGCAACATGCTAGAGACACCCGTTTGTCTCCATCAACTATAAAAGAAGCCTTGCCATCCTGCACAGATTTAGGGGTTGTCAACCTTAGATGGGGTGATTCTCATCCTTAAGGACTATCCTTTTACTAGGCTAGGTTTTTACCAAACGGGTGATTCATGATGAAGTCCTGTCCTCATCTTGCAGAGCTGGGAAATTTCCATGCCCCAGAGAAAAACTTCTCATTCTCCCTCTTTGCTTACCCAGCAATTACAGTGTAGCCGTACATTATGTAGCTGGGACTGTGTGTGTAACTCAGGGGAGAGCTCCTGTTTAGGAACAATCCTGGAAGGGACCCCTCAGTGCTGGCATTAACTGCTTTGGGAGGTTTTGCTTCTTTTTCGTGGCATTGGGGTAAAGGCAATGAAAATCTGCCCTGCAAGACCTGGGCTACAGACAGGAATTCCCAGCACTGCTCTTCTCCATGATCTCCTACAGTTTCAGGACTTGGCCAGCATTCCACATACACCTGCAAATGTTCCCACAGCAAAGGGAATGAAATTGAGGTAATCTGTATGGAAACTCAAACAAAGCAAAGCTTTCACAGAAATAGTGTTTGCAGTTAGTAGAACATTGTAGCTACTCCAAACCTGGGGTAGTGTGGACAACTGCAGAAGGGAGGGAGCATTTAGAAACATCCTTAGTGTCTGAGTATGAACATCTTCAAGCACTTTCATTTAAGCTGAACCTGAATGCATGTGCTCACATTCAGTGATGAACTGATGCTGGCTTAAGGCTCCTAGAGCCTCATGCAGAACATCACATTAAATAAAGCACTGCTGTAGGGTGCTGATAAGATTTCTCTCCAAAAATATCATCAAGGTTAACTTTATCCCAGCAGACTTTCTTTGAGGTTCCCATTGCTTCAGCTTTATAAAGCACCAGGTATTTGATCTGCATTTAGCATAAAACCAGCATGAAGTCATAATGTCAGCATAAAGAGTTTATTGTAGTGAGCTTTGGGAAATGTGAAAGAAATTTAAAAAAAAAGCAATTATGTCCACACCTGACCTGTTGCAAAATTTTATTATATTGGGTGATCTGCCAGAGGACAGATCTGATATTATTGTCTGTAGAGCTTAAATTTTATGCCACTACACTTCTGTGAACTTAGCTGCTTATTCCAAGGAGAATAAAGAGTTAGTGATAATAAACCACCTTGTGAAACTATTAGGATGACAAAGGTGCTTGTATTGCAACTGCAGTAGTGTTTTCTTCCTCAAAGGAAAGCTAAATAAAGTTTTCTGGTGCCTGGCAGGAATAACCAAAAGAGGGCGTTCTTATTGTAATTAAAATAAAAAGAAAAAAATTATTTTAATATAACAAGAGTGTTAGTGCTTGATTTATTCTTTTTTAGTTCTATATTTCCTAGTAGAAAAAGAATCAAGAAAAAGTAGACATACTGAGTCTTTAGTACCCCTTTGTGATTCAAACAATATTCCAATTTCTTGCTGGTGTAGATTTCATTAATTAAAAAATCTGGTAATATTCTCAATAACCTAGCTATTCATCTGTGTTACAAAGCACACTAGGATTTTGGTTTTGAAAGCTAAAATATAGCAAGCTGTTCATGGAATTTATATTTGTGCTCCCACAAGGTTTAAATGAAGTCTTGAGGGTAACCACAATCCCTGGCGAGAATTCTCTTTCTTATTAAAGCTGACCTGGACAGGACTTGCTTTCAAGCCACATTGAAATTGTCTAGAGAAAAGGAGACAGCACACATTCTTCTTGTCCCCCTGCCTCTGGCCAGCCTAGCATAGCATTGCATCTTAGTCATTAACAAGGGAGGGAAAGAGACCAGTACTTCCCAGTCCTGGAAAAGAAAACCACTAAAGAAAAAATACACTTACTAGATTCCACAAACTAATAATGAAAGGTTTGCTTGATCACCAACAACTTACTCCTGACCTCATGAACTGGAAAATATTTTCTGTTGTCCTTGGGTAAGTTTTTTCAGTGGATTGTCTCAGGGTTTCTTGGGATGCATGGAGTAACTTAAAAGGTGGCTTGCTTGGATTTTAAAACTCTTATTTATTGAGTACACTTCAGTTTGCTAATTATTTAGCCCAAGCAGAAGCAATTAGCTGCCAGTAAAACATTAGCAATAAGCTTTCTGTGATATTCCCTCTACAGAGTTAGCACCTGCATAAAATTCTTGTTCTAAATCACCCACCAGGATCTGCCTCAGTCTCTGCATTAATAAAGTAGGAAAACTGGTAGAAAAAGTTAATCAAGTTAACAACTCCCCTCCTAAAAAAAATTATGTGTTATTTGCATACATCTTTTCTATCGAATTAATATTTTAAGGTACATTAATTTTTGCATTTACCTGGCTTGAAATTACTAAAATTGCTTTGTAAATCTAAAGCTGAGATTTCCTAAGTAAAAACTTGCCTGCTAAATATAAGTTTTCTTGCTAAATTTAAAACTGAATTCTTACGGTAAAATGTATGCAGTTAATTGGAATTGGATGTATAGTGTTATTATTGTACTACTTTTTAATGAGGATGCAAAAGGAAGAATACTGATGGAATACTTTATCTAACTGTGCAGTGCCAGGTACTTTGTAATTGCTATCAAAGTTTAGGAAAAAGAGATCAGCTTCTTTCTAAAAAGAAGTTGAAAAAAATCAAAGTACTTAGGAAAGGATTGAAGATGAAAAGGAACATAAGCATTGAGTGCAGTTTTGAATGGTGGTAACTGATTTTCTGACAAAACTTAAAAAAACTTATACATGATCATGTGCTATTTTTAGAGAATTATTTATCTACTTTCAGATAAATCTGTCAGGAAGCCAGATAACTACTTGAACAAAGAATTATCACCCTGGTAACTTACATCAGTCTTAGAAGGTGATTTGAGCTGTCTTGCTGGTGGATTTGAAAACAGTGTGAACTAAATCCAGTCACTGGCCATATGGCATGCGTCCACCTTCCAGCATGAAAGCCAGTATGTGGCACTAATGTGTATTTCAGAGGCAAACTAACTTGCAAAAGGTTGAAGGATACCAGCCAGCTGCCTGCATGGACAGAGAGAGAAACCAAAATGCAAGGGGAGAACACTACTGAAATCCTTGAAGCCTCCTGTGCCTCTGCACCAGCTGTTTGCCTTATAGAGCTCTGAGCAAAACCTAACAGGAAAGATCACAGACCTCTTGCACTGCCAAATACTTTGTGGTCTCCGGGAGCTTGAGGGTTGAACTGTGTGGTATGTGAGAGGGCTGGAAAGGAATTGTTTCAAGTCGGGAGACAGTGAAAGCGCTGCTGGATCTCAGTAGTCTGCTGAGGTGCCAGCCAGCCTCTTCCTTGGAGCTTAAAAAGGACGAGTGAAGTGATCCAGCTGCTAGGAAGTTTATCCATTAAGGTACAAACTCCCTAATTACAATGCGTACCAAAAGGAAGGGAAAACACTCTGTGGACTTCACAAAATCAGAGTTATATTTTCTACTTTCAAATATACCCTCCAATCTTTAAAAGTTCACTGTGATCGTTTTCCTTTTTTCATCCTGTACTTTAGAAACAGAAAAATACTTTTCGTCTAGGTATTAGAAATCCTCCTAATGCTGCCTGAAGGTGGCTTGGGGCAATAAAGCATTCTCTGATACTTTTTTTGTTTGACAGACTTTTCGTTTACTTAAATACAACTGAAGGGTATGTTGTGAAGTACTGTCGTTTAGGCATTCCTTTTGCTTGCTCCTTGCACCCAGATCTTTCTTTTTTGTAGTAATTGTGGTGATCAAATTCTTGGGATGCCTTTCTCCCATGGGGTTATAATGTGTTTGGAGTGAGGAAAATATGGGCTGGCTTGCTGCAACAGTATCAATCAGAGCAGTTCCAAAAAAAACCTGTTACAAATTCTACTTTCGGCTCCTGTTGCTGTTTCCTGGCCAGAAACCCTACTCACTCCAGAGGCTGCTCTTTTTCCCCTTTTCCCTCTGCTTCCCTGGCTTAGTCCTATGAGTTTCTCCTTTCCTCCTCCTCCCTCTTTTCTGAAACTCATTGTTCTTAGATTGAAAGCAGACACAGAAAACACCACAAATTGTTTTCTTTGGTTTGAAACAGCCCTTCTGTGCATTCAATGTATACAGAATGATTTGCTAGTGGTTCGGATCAGGCACCATTCACTGGAGAGAGCAGGAAGGACTAAGACATGTGCATGCTGAAAAATTCTTTATGAGGAGAAATTGCACTAATCATAATGTAAAGACTAATCCTGACCTTGGAGGTCCCTCAGGAGCAGGGAACCACCAACAACAGGGCACCAGCTGTGGAAAAAAATCTCTTGGGATCTCACCGTATGGTGGCTGGCAATATCTTCTGACCAAACTGGACCCAGTGTAATGACATAAAAGGATTTTTATCCCTGATAAATTTTAGACTTTATTAACAATGCAGACATACATTGCCACTTGATCAGTCCTTAAGAGCAGCTGAAAAATTTCAGTTCCCGTTTAAAACTCAACAACAAGGTCACTTCTGAATGAGGTCTAGTTTTTTCAGATAAGAGTCATCAGAAAGACAACTGATTTGGGTTTTTTTTCTTTGAGCCCTGCTTGGTTTAGTCCCTAATGAAAGACAAGAGAATGTGGTTTTTCCAAGTAACTCAGTTCATTTCATGGTGGATTTGACTTTGATCATATCTATTGCAAGGTTTTTTTAGTCTTTTAGAGGAGTCTGTCACAACTGACTGTGATTTGTGCTATGAAGGAGGAGTATGGGTCCATTTTTTAAAAAGCAGTCAGTACCAAAATAATCTTTATTAGGCAAATACATCAAGGCTGTTAGTTTTTCATCCCTTAGTCAGTAACAGAAGATTTTTCTGCTTTGTGAATAAAAACCTGCAACTGCCCAAATGATGCACATCCTCACTTTTTCTGCTGTTTGGGGTTCCTTGTTGCACATTTCATCACAAATTGAAGGACTTTGCATTGAAGGGCACATTCCCTGCCACTCAAGGGAATCTGACTGAATTCTTTTGTATCCTTCGAAATGATGAAGCACAGTAGCCAGGAGTTTGCAATAAAAGCATTCACTCCTCTGTGAAACTTGCTCCCTCTGGTGTTTCAGCAGAGCCAGTGTTTTGTGACTTTTAAATCCAGAGTTATAATTCAATTACATTATAGTAATGAGGGCATCTGTGATCTGTAAAATTATTATAAAAACTTACAGTATCTGACTTAAAAAAGCTCTAAAAAAACAAACAAGCAACAAGAAAAATTTTGTTCGTCAGTGTTTTCATAGAAGCACTCAGGTGTCATTGCAATGAATGCAAAGAGCCACACGCATACCTTCCCATCTTGATCTCAATGCCATCTTCCCTATATATAACCCTTTCATTTTACTATAGTATTTCATTGCATTCCCTAGTTTTCTGGATTTAAAGAAAAATAATTTGTCTAATTGTGGAAGCTTTATGTAGAAAGCACTTGTTACTTTTTTTTTTCTTTTTAATATAATGTAAAGCTATTTGTAGCTGTCAAGCTAGGAAAAAAAATGGCATGTAAGCATGCTTCTGATTTAAATCATTCCCAGTTCTGCTGTATTAGAACTTGGACATGTTCTTAAAACTCAAATAAGATTGACTGTATAAAATATGAGGCATGTATCATGTAGGCAAAATCTGTACATAGCAATTGAAGTGTTTCTTGCATGCCCAAGATTGTAAGTCACTCAGACGAGCTTCTTACTGCACTGTGGGGAAATGCTGCCACCTGTTTGGTTTAGTTCTCTGCACTTAATAAGCCAGAATACTTTTCCCAGTCTAGGACTCCTGCAGTCTTCTTTATATCCATTTTGTTTGGCTCAAGCAAGGGATATTTTAAACAAGCTGGGAAGGAAGAGTTTAAACTTCCCAGGTGAGCATTGTGAAAGGTGTTTTTAGATTGGCATGTTGCAGGGCATGTTGCTGAGCTTGCAAGTGGCATAAAAAGTTACTGCCTGTCAGGTGAGATGGAGTGACTGATTGTATATATGTACATTAAACCTGTCCCCACAGTGAAATAAAACACTCACCTCAATGAGGGAGTAAAGAAAGCAGGTACAGGTTCTCATCTGCCAGATGCTTAGATTTGCTTATTTGATCTCTTGTAATCATCTGCAACAGAAATTAAAATGAGAGCAGGAGTAGGAGCAAAATCAGCTTGTGTCTTTCGAGTGAATAAAGTACTATTAGCTGCTCTGTTTCTTACATTGAGGAGAGTAAGTTCCTTGTAAACCCTTATGCCACAGAAGTCAGTATGAATTTTGTAATGGGACTATGAACAAATCCTTAAGAGGCATACTTCTATCAAGCTATAAAATAGCTTACTGTAATGCACAGTCAGCTATGGTCAAATAACAACCAAGGACTTTTATTACCCCAATGTTTCTGGTGAGCTAATCATGAAAGAGCATGAGGAATAATGAGGAATTTTTTAAAATAAAAACTCCAAGAAAACTCTTACTATAAACTCTCTATATTTTTCTTTTCATAACAGCATGTGATGCTGGACTCATACTTTCTAGTAATGCATTTCTGTAGAAGAATGATTGTACATGTGGAAAAAGCCATAAGTAATTCAAATGCCTAACAATTAAATTAGCTCATAAGACTTTATAGTCCTTTTTCTAAAGAAACTTGAAATCTTTATGTTTAATTTAAAGTTTCTTTAAGTATAGTTACTGTTTTATTCTATCCACTAGCCCATAAACTTGTCACTATAATGGTAATAATGGCATTTTCCATATAAGTGTATTTATATTTCTCTACAAATACATCTTACATGCATGTGTGTAATATATGCAAATTGGATTTTGTTTTATAGCAATTTTTCATAATGAATACAGATATGAGCAGATTCTTGAAAGAATATATTTCTCAGGCATATATGTGCTATACTATTGTCAGAGTTATGTCTTTGATACTCAAATGGTTTCTAATGTCTGAAAATTTGCACTTAAAAAGAAAAAAGAAAATATTACTTCTACTTGTCTTTCTTTTTGTTTATCTTGAGTCCTTATACAGCAGAGAAATTCCTTTTAAAAAGCAGTTGTGATGTAGCCAGTATTGCTGATATAATTTAACATTGTTCCTGGTAGGAGTGTTTTAATGAAAAAACCATACTTTGTGTCTTATATCACTATAAACTGTCTAAAATCAGCATTCACTCAAGAGACATTTCCATATTCAATTAATTTCTTCCAGCAGAAAGGTAGTAATAAAGGAAAGCACATACAACAAATTATATTAAGAATAATCCCACATTAATGTTCATATGTCTGTCCAAAAAAATAAATGAATGAGGATGTTGTCTGATTTTTGCAGAATGTAAGGTGCTGAATGTAAACATGGTGTGCATATGTCATTGGCTTTGGCAGGAATGGTAATTTAAAGACTAAAGGAGAAATGGGTCTCCTTATATGTCTATTTTCTTGGAACTTAATAACTAGTCCCACAATCTGGCAAACAAAAGAGCTGTTTGTGTGTCATCTGGTTTCTTCATAAATATTCAGGGAAGACTTTTGTTGCTCTGTGGAAACTGCCTCTACAAACATTTTAAATATACAAATACGAATTGTTCATGCAGTCTTTGCTTTCATAAATACTCCATCCTGTTTGGCTAAGCCCCATGGAAGTGGAATTCGAATGGCAGGGCTTCCTTCCTTGCAGCCTAGCAAGGGTTCAAGTGGCAACCAAACACTTGCTTTCTGCTTTTTCTCATTAAACTGTTTAATTAAAGTTGTAGTGAGAGAGCAAAAAAATTGGAGTAAGGTTGTTGGTGGTGGAGGTGCATGGAAACCCTCCTGCTCCACAGCCTGCCCACCCAGGAGAACAGCATGCCCAGGATTGCCCAGTGCTCTCATGAAACCTGAAACCCTGAATCCTGTGAAGTTTGCATTAACAGAAACAGCCACAGCATTTTAGGATATACTCTGTAAATACACTATAAATGTAAGTGATACTCTATATAGTCACTGAAATATTTTGAGGGAGATTTGGAACTACATGATCTTTAAGGTCCCTTCCAACCTAAACCATTCTATTATTTTATATCAAATATATAAATTGCCTTTAAATTCCAGAATTTCCTGGTAGTAGCTGCAGAGATCCATACAAAAATGGCCTCAGAAAGCCAAGAGTTCTCATCTGTTTGGTGTGTTGTTTGGATAATGTTAAAACAGGTGAAGAAGGAAACCAGGAGAGATAAGAATACAGAGCACAAACAGAGCACCCAGAAAAATTTTCTTCATAACTTTTAAATAGATTTCTGTGGACTCTCAGCTTCAAAATTCTTGCTGACAGCTTGACCAGCAATGACCTTTTCAGCACTTTAGGTATAATTTTACCTAATTTCTTCTTTTCCATTCTCCAGAAGAGAGTAATGAACTCAGCACACAGGCTTTTCAGAAAATAATTTCATTTAATAATTTCATTTAGTTGTGCTATTTTTTAAAGTATTCTTAATGAAGGCCATACATCTTGTTAAATTTCTGGAAAGCAGCTTTTTTTCTTTGTTCTCAAGCTGATGGCTTGGCTGTAAAATAATGGAGTCTTTGTGCTCATGAAAGTGGCATTAGGGAGTGCTCCTCTCAACCTTCCTGTGGCAAATGAGCTGGTACAAATGGGAAAGAGATAGTCTGCGATGAAAGTAGCATGAAGTCAGCTGTTTGTATCTCTTTTGTTGGATAAGCTTCAGACTTCTTGTTCAGGTTAGCAAAAACTGTGATTAACAGAGCTGTGCTGCTGCTCTTTGTTGAATTCATTCCTCTTACTGCCTACTAGTAAATTTTTCTGATGTGACCATAAGTGTCATTATCCATATTACATTGATAAATGTGAACAATGGCATCACTCATTAAAACAATGGATGGAGGTGGGGATGCATATTTATTGGTAATATGTAATCGCAGTACTTTAAGGAGCTGTAGAAAATAACTTGCATTTAGCACACCGCTGCCAAAAAGGTGGGTTAAGTGTTTTAACAGATGGCTTTCTAGTCTCTTTTTAAAGACTCGCACTGACAAAGGTCACACAACTTCCTTGGCAGCTTTTCCATCATCAGTACCACTCAATTCAGAAACCTTCTTATAATTTCTAATCTAGGTTTACAGAATTGTAAGATTATTGCTTCTTGACTCATTGACCTTGGTCTCAGAGGACCTTTCCTTTCTTTCCTAATCCAGAGATTATTCCTTTTTTCTGTTTTTCCCCCAAGCATGAGCTTTCTATATGCTTGAAGACTGTTATTATTTCCCTCTTAGATTTATGTTTAAGCTGTCAAATCACCCAGTGTTTTCCATGGAGCCTTCCCCCCATACCCACACCCTGACCTCTCACACTTGCTGATTGAGGACCACTGTCATTTGTGGCTGTGGAACTGCACATTTCAGTTCTGTTCCGTCTTTTTAAAAGTTTTGTCTAGAAATTTAAGAAGGTTTCAATAACTAGAGAAAAAGGAAAAAAAATTAGTAGCTGGGACTTGTGCTCCCGACAGCCGTGGTGTCTAAACTAGGACACGGTTCTTGATAGCAGGGGGGCTGCGGTGCTTTGAGGTGGTGGCGGTGCAGCCGCCCCTGCGGTGCCGGTGCCGGTGCCGGTGCCGCGGGCTCCCGGTGCCGGGGCCCCCCTCGCTAGATGGCACCACCGGACCGAGGGACCGGCGAGGGAAGGCTGAGCTCCTGCTCCGTGAATTTGCTCTCTCTCTCTCCACTGCCGTGTGGCTGGACTATTGAGATGAAGAACAAACACGCACACGTGGAGGTCTTGCTTCTTCCAGCTGTGCCGGCTTCTTAGAGATCAGTGAACGCCTTTATACTGCGTTTCACTGCGAAGTCTGAATGTGCCCTGACTCATTGTCATTTCAGCTCTTTGAGTCTTATCCTGATGGCCCTTCTTGGTACATCTTTCTGTTAATATTTTTTTTAATACACAGGGACTGAAAATATACTTCTGCAGCCAGATCTATGCAGTTCTGTAGGCAAGAACCATGAAGCACTTGGTATGTGTGTGATTTGAGAGCTGTATTAACAGGATAGCTAGGGTGAGATCCCAGGCAAGAAGAGTAAGTTTATATATCATAAATTATGTACTATTTCATTTTATGTATTAAAATGTAAGCATAACAGCAGGTGGTACATCACCTACAGTCAGAGTAGTAATTGTTGAACACTACTTTTAAGTTGTAAAAATAATGAGATCACAGAAAGCACATGACTGGTAACTTTGTGTATACACAGGGTAGTCATAAACATGAAAGGTGAACAGTCTGTCACAAATCTCCCCTGGTCACACTCTTCTGTAATGTCTTATTTTCTGATAGGTTTTTCTGATACAATTTTAAATGCCTCAATTTACACAGAGTTCTCCTCCCTACCTCATTCTTGTGGTACTTGTTGCTCGCAGTTTCCCACTGCCCATCAGATTGTTCTGGAAGTGTGTATGTGGCATCTGTATAGGAATGTTATGTAGGAAGTAAAATGAGTCTGCTTACAGCTCTTGGTCCATCTGTATCCATTTGGAAAGTTTGTAGACCCAGAGGATGGAATTAACACCATTTATTCTTGTGAGTGTACAGTGTCTTGGGAGACAGAAAATGATTATTTCTTGTTTTAAGAAGAAATACTGTTTTTCTTTAATGTACATATATATGTATCTCTGTTTAGTATGTACATGTGTGTTAGAATGTACATGTGCAAATATAAGAGGTAGATGATGCTGCTGCTTCCAGGAAAAACATTTCTGAGAACTTAAACTTCCTTCTTACTGCAAGAAGTGCCTCAAAATAGCTGGTCCATTCAAAGTTTCAAAAAGAGTTTCATCTCTTGTCCAGAGCTATTTTAAATTGAGATCTCAGAAGCAGGGATTACCTGTAATGTCTTCTTGGTGGAGCAGGACAGCTGAGTGGGATTTTTAGTTTGTCAGCAGCTGTAGTCTGTGTGTCATTGTAAGATATCTACTGTATTTTATTTCTTCATTATGCACTCCATTTCCACACCAAGCATAAAAGCACATTTTTTCACAAGCCAATAGACTCAAGTAACCTCCATCAGATTCATAATTGAATATTTTACTTCCTGCCAAATTAGACTGCAGCAGCATCCTGAATAGATCCCATTTCCCACCTACTTATCTGTATTCAGTTGAACAAAACAATTTCCTCCTTCCATCCTAAATTGTTTTGCAGTTTTTTTAGGATGTCTTTACCAGGGGATGTATTTTAAAGGTATGTGAATTAATGGGTAGAGTTTAACAGACATCTGTCAAAGTATGCAGAATTCGTTGGGAAAGTAGGTGCAAATAGTTTGAGTAAGTAGAAGAAAACTCTCAAATATACTTCCATGGCAAGTTTGTATGAGGATCAGTAACTTTGGCAGTCTAAGTATAGGTGAAGATGGAGATTTCCAGAATTTTTATGGTAATTTCCCACCGATAGGTTATCTTCCTCTAAATATTAATACCATGGCAATACGTATATAAAATATTATCCATGTAAATCTTTAACAGGAGGAAAAAATGTGGCTTGTGCTGCCTTGAGCAATCTCTATGCCACCTTTCAGTCTTTTACTTCCAAGCATACATGAATGTGTTGCATAAATCCTATCAGAAGACATTCTTGACAGCGGAACAAAGCAGATTTTTCCACCTGCAGATTATTCACTTTAATTGTTCACACAGTGCAGTAGGGAGGATCTGGAGAATCAGACTAATTTAACTGAATGTTTGTCCAGCAAAGGATATTTACCTCTGCACAAGTTTAGTGTTCAGCCCACAGGTTGTGAGAGTGTTCTGAAAGAATTATTGGTTTCATACAGTTTGATAAATCTGGTTTGTTATGCTGCAAACTAGCATGGTAATGTAAAGGAAGGAAGTGAATTATTTTGAGAAATAAATAATTTCCTCTAAAATACAGCATCAGATCCTGTCCTACCTCCAAAGTACATCCTTCCTGCTTTGTAGTGCACTGGGAAAACATTGCTACAAATAAATATAAATATATATTGATATAAATATTAACATAAAACCAGAAGGAAAAGAAAAAAACAAAGAAAGAAAGAAATACTCTCTCCAAGACTTGTGTATATTAAACTATGGAAGGTCATTCAAACTCCCTACATCAAGACAACTTCCTTACAAGTGTCATGTGTCAGCAGTCACGGTGAAGTCAGGCTGCAGACTTTGCCACGTACCTGTGCTTCTCGTAACTTCTTTGTGTTCTTACCCTTTTCTAAAGGAAGGGATTTGCAAGCTTGGGATGAGATGGGGCAAGGACTGCAGAGTGGGGCTCCCTCTGGCTGTGGGAGCAGTTAAATCAGCCATTTGGGAACACCAGTAAGAACAGAAAACATATGAAACTAGCCTGGATTTCTCTTTCTGAGTGTCCATAGACCTCAGTAAGAAGTAGGAATAACACTACATGCAAAAGTCATGCCAGCATCACCTGGCTGACATTGCATTCCTAGGTGTCTTGATTGTTCTGCATCCAGGACACTGCTGATGTGGTGGGAGATGGGGCAGAGCTAGCAAGCAGGAGGGTAAAGATTAGGGGCAGATTGAAAGGGGTTCTTCCTGATAGGAAATGGGGGGAAGTGTAAGGAAATTGTACTTTTTAAGCTTGCTTGAAAAGTTTTTGGGGAAAAGTTGTTAACAAGCTATGTTTTCAAGAAATGATACAGCCTCACCTTGAAGCTGACTTTGGTTAGGGCCAGCCTTTAAACCTTGCACAGCCTTGAGGTTCTGCAAGAACCTCTCCATCAGAGGTCTTTGATTCTACCCCCTGCTACACAGGTGGAAGAAGGGGCTGTTGTTCAGCTAAGAAATGTCAGAGCAGTAATAGCTTCTAATTTAGACATTAGGACTTCCCTTTAAATATAGCTAAATGTCCTGTGCTGTCCTGACAGCCTTTGTCATGGGATCCTCACCTCAGAAAGGAGGGAGAGGGGTGGTTCCTGCCTTGTAATATTAAGCCAGAAGAAACAACATCTGCTCTTAGCTTCCTTAGGAAAATTTCTAGTCAATCAGACCCTTTTTCGTTGGAGACCTATCTTTAGCTACCAAAGCATTTTAAATTTTGCAGTAAATTTCTCATAAGCCACAGGAGTAGAAAATAAGTAGAAGAGGAAATGACCCATGAAATATTTGCAGAGGTGATGTTTTGTGTGTGTTCTGCTAAAATGTTTCCTTGAGTGTATTAAGTGTTTATATAGCACTGCAGCCGCTATTAATCCAAGTAGTCATGTTTTTCCTAGCCCACCATGGACCCTTACCTTATGATCACCCCCTTGAAATTAATCAAAGTGAGCACAGAGTTGTCATCACTGGAAAACAGTTTATTATTTTAGAAAATGTGATCTATTTCTGCCTGACCAGAGCTGGATGTTGCTAAAAATATTGAGAATGTTAATGTTACATTGGCGGTAAACATCTTTAACAGATAAACAGGCAAAAGAGGCAAATGAAGAACCAGTTGATCCTGTAGTTTAACTGGTAATATGTGATTAGTTCAAAACTCAAGTGCCACATGCAGAGGGCTTACACTGTGATCATAAAAATCCCTGCTTTTCTGAGAATACAGGAGGAAAAGTTATTTCTTTAATTTGGTTGGACATCCTAATATATGTTCCCTTTTAAAAAGTGTGCATTATTAATAGAATGCAACCTATCCTTAGTACTGGTTTGGTTTTCATTTCTCTTCATATTTCCTACCTCTCTCTTCTGTCTGATTTTCAGGGGTTTTTTTCTCTTTTCTATCCCATTTCTATTTCATTTGTATATACAGGAGCAGCTTGAAAGCTACTGGTGTGTAAGCAGCTACTCTTGTATCTGGCACATAAGTTAATTCTTAGCTACAACAAGCAGGAGTTCATTGGGTTGCAAAGTTCAGCTTTGTGACAGGCAGAAACTCACTGAGGTGTTATTCTGAATTTCTGGTCTCCACTGGCCAATTCACCCAAGCTCCTTTTTTCCCCCTCTTTTATCACAGAAATGCTGCTTCACTCTTCTTTTTTTTTTTGGGTGAGAATGAGAGATTTGGTACCATAATATTAAAATCTCCGTTGTCTCCAAACATAGTATCCTCTTT
Organism: Urocynchramus pylzowi; assembly: GCA_013397555.1. Taxonomy (NCBI): domain Eukaryota; kingdom Metazoa; phylum Chordata; class Aves; order Passeriformes; family Fringillidae; genus Urocynchramus; species Urocynchramus pylzowi. Next base: position 388,277 of record VZRH01000951.1, read on the forward strand.
TCCCTCTTTTCGTGTCTGCTCCTAATAAATGAAGAAGTGTAAATAGCTGGGTTCTTCCTGCCTGAGCTGGACCAGGATGTTTAACCCTTCGGCCTTTAAGAAATAGCACAGTTTTTCTAAAGAATGTTTCAGTCTTTCTAAAGAATTGAGACAATTGCAGAAAATATAAAAGCTCAAAATATTTGATATCTGTCACTCTTCATTTTTGTTCTTATGACATTTGCCTCTTCCTAACCTCCTATCTTTGAGGACTGTCATCCTTTTATTCTGTTTTTAAAAGTTTTTATCTCCTGGGGGAAGGAGAGGATGATTTATCTCTTCCTGCTGCTCCCTGTTCCTGATATCTGCCTCACCCCAGGCCTCCAGAATGTAACCATATTTTGTCCAGCCATTCCTGCGTCACCCTTCATTATCTTTTCTTGTCTTGCTTTATGTAAACATTTCCTTCCCTCTGTCTCTCATTTTGCTTCTGCTGCTCCTACTGGAACACACACTTCAGTTTAAATGAAAGGCAGTAAAACACAACATGCCTGATGTAATTTTAACTATCACCCCCTTTCTCCTCTACTTGCTTTCACTAGATGAAATTTAAGTTCTTTTGCAGAATCTTCTGTGATGAAGTTATTTTTCTTGTGTTTCTGTTGAATGTTCATGATAGTTGTTAGATTACTTTATTTAGATGGGAGAACAAGACAGCAACAATGGTCAAAGAAGTATCTCTGTTCACTCTAAAAACCTGTGCTGTTAAGGCTACAGTGGATAGGAATATACAATGAATATAGTTGTCTGTATCATCGCTGATTGTAACATTTATTGCAGCTCTACTCTGTTAATCAAATTAATAACTGTAACCTGCAAGCCAGCATTAAGACAAAAATTGGGGAGAACTAGAAGTTCTTTCTCATGGCAGAGCTGCAGAGAATTTGGCTATGTGTATTAATAGCTAAACTATCATATTGCCTTTGAATTTAAAAGAGAGAAAAGTCACGTTTCCAAATACTACTTTCATTGCAAGAGATTATTAGTTGTTAAAGCCACTAAATACAAGCTACAAATTGGTAGTGTAATGTTTATTTTTCTTGGCTGAATTCTAGGGATTTTTTTTTAGCCTCATACTTCTCTGCTTAGCTAAATTGTATAAATAGCAGATAAATTATTTTTAATTTAATCAAGTAGGTGCCCCTTAGAAGCAGTGACAATACTAAGAAATGCACTGTTCCTGTGTTTTAGTTCTGGACTAAGACCTTGCCAGAAAGGTGCCTCTTGAACATTTGCCCACTTTATAATCCAAATAGCAGTTAAGGGATGAAAACTGCAGTGTCCTGGCAGTGCAGATTTACTGACATTGAGTCCAAAGGAGTCCAGAGCCAGTGGTGTGAACTGACCCTGCCAGGGAGAAGCAGTGTAATGCAGAGCACAAGAGAAATCCAGAATTACTTTTTCTACAACTACAGATATTATATTAGAACATCAAACTGCATACTTCAATAAAGTAATTCTGTGAATATAGTAGAGGAGGGTCATTGGCTTAAGGACTGGATTATTGTCTGTGCTGGAAGACATGACAAGCATTGTGCAGCCTCTCTCTGAGTATGGTCTGGGGGTTCTGCATTTCCAGCATTTCCAGCTACATAATTCCCATCACACTTGCTGTCACAACTTTGTTACACACAGTTAAACTGTGAGTCAAGACAATGTCAGATAAATATCTGATTAAATGCCAGATTAAAGTGTCAGGTAAGACAAGAAAAAATGAACTCCAAACTGGACATGAAAGGAACCTCTGATAATATAGATAGAGGAAATGATATGGCTTTGAAAATGGACCAGGATGTTGATCTGCTAAGAGGCTCTGGCAGGACCTTCATATGTGGTGGTTCTAGACAAATCATTTTAATTTCTTCTATTTCCATCTTCAGCTTAAAAAGTTGGGGTTTTTTCTGTAAAGATACTTGGTAGACTGCAAAAGCAATAATTTTTTTTGAAAGCATATGTGGAAAATTGTTATAAATCCCTTCAGAGGCTAGTTGCTAATTTGCTATTCCAGGCTGTTATCAGAGATTTGAGATAAACTTTAAGTTGTTTAATAAGAAGAATGGAAATTGAAAAAATAGCATTTGTTCCATGGTAACATATACATAATACATTCCAAGGTTGTGTATAAAATGCTAAGATATTCACTTTCCTGCTCCACATCATTGGATTAAGTTTTCTCATAAAGTCACAGGGGGTAAATATGTTAATTGTTATGTTGATTGTCACGGGCTTCTTGTTTCAATTTTTTTTTAATTAAATACTTCTTTGTATTTTGTGTAAGTGTTCACACTGCCAAAGAGCCAGAGGTTACTAATGAAGGCTTTGGCATGCTTGAAGGTAACTGAAAAAAACAGAGAATTTGAGGGAAAGGTTGGGACAGTTGTTTTGTTAATGTTTTGTATTCACTGATTTATGGGTATGTATTAATATATGTAAATGTCCATATAGCTGTATGTTAACTGAGACTCATAAAACAGAGGAAAAAAAGCAGAGCTTTTATTTTAGGCAGTGTACAGATAACAAACCATCAGTTGTAGATCTGGCAGTGACCACAAGTCCTCCACTTTGATACACTGAATTTGTGGACCAACAAAACTTTCCTAAAGTTTGCTTATATTTCCATTTATAAGAGTATTTTCCAATTTGGATGGCCCATAAGCATTGTCAGGGAGGTTTTACAGGCTAGAGAAATTTCTTATTTCTCTAGAACAGTGTTACTCTGATGAATTACTTCTTTGTTTTTCAAGAATCGAGCTGTATGACAGTTGCATAATCACTCATTTTTGCTTTCCTCTGTTGTCTCTGATAAAATTACTTCTTTACTGATTTCTCACTGATGCTTTGCTTAATAGAGTTTTCTTCTTATTTTTATTGTTTATTTGCTTTAGAAAAACATAATGAAACATATGCCATAATGGCAAAAAAAGGCTTCATTGGTCATTAGGAAATCATTCCATTTGATTTTGAAGGCTTGACATGATGCTATTTCTCCATCATGTGTTAAAGATTCCAGAATTCTTTCTACCAGCAAGGTGCCTGTGGCTCTGCTATACTCGTCAAAATTGGCTGCTGCCCTGGGTTAATGAGCAAGTTTTTTGGCTTTTATTTTATTTGGCTTTCAATCAAATCTTGCAAGCTTTGGTGGTTAAATTCATTTACAGATAGGAGTTTGTATTCCCCCAAACTGTCTTCACCAGATACAATAAGTGGTATGTTAGGAATTAAGTCAAACTCTGCTTTCCTGGGCCATGCTGGCCTAATTACAGTAGAGTATGCTTTAATGAGGATTCTTCTGAGCTGCATCTGCCTGATATGGCAAACAGCTCAGAGGCAAATTTCAGATCCCAGTGTCAAGAACTGATTCATTACTTGTCTGCAATTAACAGCTGGGCTTCAGGGTCTAGATAGAAAGCTAGAATAAGACTTTCTTTCAGCTGATGTATTGAACCCAGAGTTGTTGACCTTTTCCAATGCAGATGTAGCTCAAAGGCCAAATATAATAGATTTGTCACATAGAAGATACTGCACAGATTATGGAGAAATAAGACAGTTTTGATTAAATTACCTCAAAGGCTTATATTGCACATCAAATAATGGTCAGAGATGGTGGAAGGCATTTCAGAAGGATAGAAAAACAAAGAGCGTCCAGGAGTAAAACAGATCTTTTTGTCTGAGAGTGCTAAGAGTGATAGGTCACTGGTTATATAAATTAACTTTGCCATCTTTATTTTAATTGTTTGTACCTATAAGAGCTAATGCTAAGCCTGCTTTGTTTGTGTGTCCCCCTTCCTTCTCATCTAATGTTGTGCACTTTCCAAAACACAAAAAGAAAAATTGTCATAGCATAGCGTATGAAATAGTATTGCTAGTCATAATATGGAGAAAAAAAATGCAGATTCTGCTCCTAGAAACTCTATTGCTCATCCCAAACAATATTCATGCCTCAGGAAAGAAGGAGGGAAAACACAACAGGAAACCTTCTTTCATAAATCTGCTTTGTTTAATCAAAAATATTATTGTTCTTGGCTAGCTCTCAAGGCAAATGTCATGGCATCCCATAATGCCGGCTGCAGGAACAGGCTTGTATCCCTGGTAGATTCTGTTACACAGCCTGACCTAAATACAGCAAAGAACTGGAAGTATGGCCTGGTTGTGAGTTGGGAGATTTTGAGAGACTCTCCTCATATACACCAGCCACTTTTTGGAAGAAATCTGCCAAGTTGTAGTACAGAATAATACATTTTTGTCTCCTGTCTAGTTCCAGGGTTAACAGCCAATTTGAAACTTCTTTTGGAAGACTTTTGCTCCCTGCCATCTGTAGATGTTGAATGTGTAGTGCATGGAACAATGTTTAGCACCCAGCATCTTTCAGTCTTTCTTTGATACTACTGTTTCAAACATGCATGTTCTCTTCCATTAAATAGCTAAAGTTCAAGTGGTTTAAATCTTATTTTTTTCAAACTAGAGAACAGCATTACTCACATACCAGAAGGCTAAGTAATGTCTGGGATTTATTAAATCATTCAGCAAAGTTGACCACAGACAGTTGCATATAGAACAAGTGCTAGAAGAAAAATAATCTATTATGATGTTCATTATAATGTAACACACACAGACTGAGAGCCAAATACTTGGTATCATTTCTGTCTCTACAATTATTATATTTCTTTTTAAACCTTTAACTAGCTTGACAGTTTTGGTTATAGAGGGTTTGAGCACAGAGGAAATATGCAGGGAAATTTATTGTTAATTTGACATCTTGGTAAAGCAGCTATGGCCTATAACAAGATGAATATTTATTGGTGACTTTAATGAACAGGTAACTTTACTGCCAAGTTAGTGTTGTTGCACACTTTTAAAAATCTTACATTCCAAGTGTATTTGCAAAGTTCTATTGCTGTTTTATTTGGCAAAAAGAACATTATTGAAGCTGAAATTGGAACAGGGCAGTTTTTTGCATCTGTTCTTAGTATTCCAAATACTTACAAGTCTTTGCCAGTTTATCAACCTTTCAAAGATAAAGTACTACTTGAGAAAAATGCAAAAATAATAAAATGTATGTTACTGATCAGTCAATGCTAACATAAAGTGTCAGAAATAAGTTAACAGGTGTTCTTTGGAATTTTAGGCCCTTACTACTTTCTAAACATTTAGCTAATTTTACAATCACAAACTGAGTATCCAAAAATTGAGCAAAAGCAAAAAGAACTAATTATTTGCTGCATGAAACTCTAATCTGTAATTTCTTTGCTATTAACTATTATGAGCAAAAGAACATCAAACAAAATAATTATGAAAATTTCACAATAAAAGAGAAAAGTCATGCAAACTTATTTTTGCTCCACTGAATCCTCTTGGTTTGATTGTGGGTTTTGTTTCTGTTATGTTACAGGCCAGAGAAAATTTTAAACTTTGCTTTGCCTTATTTTAATTGTGTTGCTTACACATAAAAGGATATTTGTTGAGTGGATTAAGTGGTTTGTGAGCAGGATTGGATAACATAATTATGTTTTCATTTTTTTAGAAGACTGTGGGATGTATTTCCCAGAAGTGAAAAATCATCCAGACAAATATTTACAAAGATGTCCCGAGTCTGTAAAAAAGTGGCTGAAACAACTGAAGAATGCTGGGAAGATTCTGCTGTTAATTACCAGTTCTCACAGTGACTACTGCAGGCTTCTGTGTGAACATGTTCTTGGGTAAGTGCAAAGTCCATTTCAAATTATATCTGCCCAACAGCAACTGGAGATAAGCCTGAGTTATTGGGAAATTAATTTGAGTTTATTTTATGTATGCTGAATTATTTGATGCTGAGTTTTCAGCTGGGCCCCTCTCTGGTAGAGTGTTACAGGGTACTTGAGACAAAGTAGTCCCTCTGTGAGCCTGTGAGCTATGTCTGACCCACAGCACACTTGAAACCTGCATCCTTTTGGAGACGTTGTGATAGGATTGAAGATGCCAGGAAATTATCTTTCAGGCAATATCCTATACACCATCTGATTCCTAATTTTATTGTAAACTTTTGCTAGACTGTCTTATTTAAGCCACTTTCTTTCTTGCTTCTCCAGCAGTGAGTGCAACTAGTAGTACTAGTTGTATTTCCTTGCAGTAAATCTGCAGGAAAATCTTACCAATACTTTTTCCCATTAGTGGTTTCCAAAAGATGGCTGTGCACAAGAAATGTGCTTCATCGCAGCAGAAAAGACAACACAGGCAGTTCATTGCACTTGGCAGCTAGTTGACATTGTAGTTGCTGATCACAACAGCTGTTTTTAGCATAAGGTTAAGAACATGGCTGGTCAAATCAAATTCAGTGAAATTCAGCAGAACTATCACTTACCTAGAAAATAAATTAATCAGTGATGCAAATAGTGAGGTGGGTGACAGAGTGAGACTGTTAATTTATTATTAACCAAAGAAATGAAGTAGTTCAATGTGAGTCTACCTTGGCTATCAGGATATGCCAGGGAACAGCAGAATGAATACAGCAACATTGTAAGAAAACCACAGGTAAGGTAAAAGACAGAGCTACTTTCCAAAACCAGTTCTGCCAGTATCACTTCTCTTTTGTACTCTCTAGGCTAAATGCTAAAATGAACTGTGCCAGTTCTCACTGTTTTGCATGAACATTATACTTGCTTATTTGAGGGACAAATCTACCTCCTGACANGCATCAACTGTGCTAGTTCTCACTGTTTTGCATGAACATTATACTTGCTTATTTGAGGGACAAATCTACCTCCTGACAAAAAGCAATTCTCCTTTATGAGCAAGATGCCTGTGAATTAACTCTTCTGTGTAAATCTGTCTAGTTATTTCCTAAAAGAAAATTTGGTATAAAAGTAAATTCTTGGCCACATATAATGATTTTGGCTTTCTGTTCCTTGGTGAATAATGTTCAGCTGTTTAAGGAAGCTGTAGAAATACTGCTGGAAGACAGTAAGCTGTCTGATATCTTTATCAGGAAGGATCAATTGCCTTTCAAAACACCAAAAAAGATATCCTGCTAGAACAATACTGCGCCACATTCTCTTTCCACAAAAGTGTAGGATGTTCTACAGTATTTATTATGATCATATTTTCCAGTGATTCCTGCAGTGTGGCTTCCTACTAGCTTTTGGAGAACTGAGTGCCCCACTGTCCATTAGACTTGAATGAAGTGGGTTATTTTCCTGAAAATCTAAACTTTTTATTGATTTTGGTTGTTCTGTGCTTCTCATATCAGACAAAAACACTCTACATACCTCTGCTACTTTTTGCTGTACTGGAATATAGTTTAGGTTCACACCTATTATCTCTGCCCTTAACTTTATTTGACCAGGCAAACTGGTTTTTATTCTTGACATCAACACTGCATTTCATTCTTGATATCAACACTTACAAATAGCACCTACACAGTCCTTTAATAATTTCTATTCCTACTCCTTTCAGTTAATCAATGTGATAATGAGAAACCCAAAATTGTATAGTATGAAATAAAAAAATCCATAATGATAAATATGAAAAATGTAAATGAGATGCATGTAAAATTTAGCCTCTTAGTCCTAAATCTTTACCTCGTAACTGTTTACTTTTTTGCACTTTATTAAAAAAGCTGCTTTTTGGAAAAGAAATTATTGTCTTCATGAAACCTGTGCTGGGAAATTCATGCTTAAGTGTATCATTTACCATTTAATGAGCAAAATATCCCAGTTGTGCTCATCTGACCAAATTGTCCTTAAGTAGGACACATTTTGATAGGGAGAGGAAGTATGAGAAAAAACTTCATTTTGAGATAAAATGAGAACTGTTTCTCAGCCAGAGCACAGACATACTGCTGGGATCAGTATATAAGACATGTAAACCTTAAAAAGCAAGTGCTAGTTCATCCACACAGCAGCATCATGGTGTGACTTTTCAGTCTTACCTACCACAAGGATGCAGTCCAGTTAACTGGACGTTTAAGTGTTGGCAGGAGCACACCTAAAGATGAGTCAATCATCACTTGACACAGTCACTGAAGCCAAGTGTATTTCACTTTTTCAGGAATGCTAGCCACCTAAAAGTGAGGAAATTTTTGAAGCTGGTCATTTTGTTTCCCCTCTGTGGTTAGTGGAAAGAAACCCCTGGGCATTATCTTTGGCAATTCATTCTGCATTCTAGAATTATGTCTGAAATAAGTGGGATGAATTACCTTTCAAGAATGTGGATGTTTCTCCATTGGCTCTTGTCTGTGGTGTCAACCACTATCTGAATTCAGAATGCAAGTTTTAGGAGGTGAAAGTTATGATACATGTATAAGGTACATCCTGCCCTTTGTGCTAGCTACTTACTGTAACCACAGGCCACTCTACCAATCACAGGCAGTAAATGGAACAGATTTGCTTTATGTATAGTGTTACATAATAATGTAACACAAAGTCTCTCATAAAAACAGTAGCTTTATACATGAGATTGGATATATTGTTTCAGAAAAGGCTACAGACAACACATCTCACACAAAGCAGTTTTTCAACAGATCAATAAAAAGTTACCAGTTCTTCTGAAAAGTCTTGTTTGTTCTGTTTTATTTTTTCTAAACAAAGCACTTGCCACTTTTCCCACAAATCAGAGAATCACAGAGTCATTTCAGTTGGAAAAGACCTTTAAAATCATTGAGTCCAAGCATTAACCAAGCACCTCTGTGTTCCCCACTGAGCTGTATCACCAAGTGCCACATCCACACATTATTTGAACACTTCCACGGATGGCGATTCCACCACTACCCTGGGCAGATTGTTTCAATGCCTGACCACCCTTTCTGTGAAGAAATTTTTCCTAATATGCATTCTGAACCTGCTCTGGTGCAACTTGAGGCCATTTCTTCTTATCCTCTCACTTGTGCTCCTGAAATGCTTGCTTTGTTCTGAAAATTCAAGCTTAATTTACCTGTGGATGGATTATTTGCACCAGATGCTAATTTGAAGTTTATCTCTGTTGATACTTTTCACCTGAGGATGGAAGAACCCAGCCTGATTGCTCAGCATCTGGAATCTTCCACATGGAAGTAAATTTTAAAAACACATCATTGTAATATTTGATATTGGTTCTTTTAAAAAGGCAAAGGTTTACATATGGTCACAAGTGGAGAAAAATTAGACAAAGCTAAAATTTTATTAGAGAAAGGAAATTTAAAGGACTTTTATTTCAAGGCTGGAATGTAATTTTGAGAACAACCCAAAAGCTGTCTCTCATAGAGAGAGCATTCAGTTTTTGATAAGATATCTCAGTCCCATGGCAGATCATGTATATTTGAAAGTGATATAGTTAACTGGTTTACTTCCAGCGTACTTCCTCTACTGCTGATATTATTTCAGTGCCAGTGTCCATCCTGGACTTGCCATCTGTGTCTTTGTTCCATGCAAAAGTATCCATCATTTTTGGATGTTGTAGGCAATGAAGTCACCTAAGCAATGAAATATTTCTAGTAAAATAAAGTACCTCATAGATGAGGAATGTTTTCTTATATACCATGCTGAGACATTCAAACCCATTTAAACTGATGGGATTTTCACAGTTCAGATAACAATCTGTGACCATGGACCCAATGATCTTCGAAAAATCTGAATTTAGTTGTGGGATTCAGCTGACAGATGAAGACTTGAAGCTGGTGGCTGTTTATTTGTAGTCACATGTCCAACCTCCCTGTAACCAGGAGGGATGTAGTGAGAGCAGCCAGCAGAGTCTGAAGAGGGAGTTCAGCTGTCAAAATGGTGCTTCAATTTTGGAATATGTGAAATTACACTCTAGTTTTCATTGGCTGTAAATTAGATCTCTGTTGTCTGCCTAGGGCATTTTAGGCCTGAGCATACCTTCAGATACCTACAATATAAGCACCTGTGTTTAAGTGTCTTCAATTACTTCCTCCCCCATCATTTCAGATAATCTTCTTTGAAAAGAAAATCCCTCACTTTCAACTTTCTGTCCGTGTCTATGCATATGTTGCCATCTCAGATTAAAAAAATGTCATCTGTTACATGTTCTCCTGAGATCAAGGAACATCTTTTTACAAATAATGAGTGTTACCAAAGATCACTCATTGTGAGTTTGACTCTCTTTTGACAACCTCAGGAGAAGAAGAATAATAGTGAAATTGAACAAGCATTGAAAAAAAAAAAGTGACAGAAGCAAGTGCCTTAAAGAAATTCTCTGATATTTTCTTAAGTCTTAAAGAGTATTTCATGACATCTTAAGTAATTTGTTGATTTAATTAATCATGTTTGCTTTACTTTCTAGGAATGATTTCGAAGAGTATTTTGACATTTTAATCACAAATGCTTTGAAACCTGGTTTCTTCTCCCATACACCAAACCAAAGACCTTTTCGAATTCTTGGTAAGTTGCAGCTGTAAGTCCCTTCTCATCTGCTTACCTCTATGGGAAAAAAAAAAAGAAATAAAATTAAGACAACTGAACACTGGCAGTGGGGTGAGAAGTGGACTAAAATTCTGTTAAGACTGAGGAGCACTGAGTTACAGTGTTGAGGACAATTAAAAAGCAGAGCTGTTCTAGTAATTAAAATTACACTGGGGCTCAGATATTTCATCATTAATGAAAAATAAACTTTATTGTGCTCACAGGGTCACACACAGAAAATGAAATTTAGTTCTGGGAAAAAAACAAAGCAGAAATATTTAGAGAATTTAAAGGAAATTAGGAGAACTGTACAAAAAAAATTGTAAAGATGAAGGAAGGAATTCATGATGGAAATCTGACAGCATTAAGTGTGTTTACTTTGGCTAAATAATGATAGAGTAGGTGAAAAGGAAACGCCCCTGTAGTCAATTAATTTAATTAAAACAATCTGAAACACTTGGCAATGTTGTCCATTAGGTAATTAAGGTTGTAACACAGAGGTTTTATAAGAGCAGTGTTCATTGAACTATAAATAACAGTGTAACAGTGCTGAAGACTGTTAATTTTTCCATATTTTGGTAAATACCTTTATGATTAAGTTACCTGAAAATTAATCTTATAAACAAAATAACTTAATTCAGCATACAGTGAACCACAGTTCATCATTTTATGACAGGAAAGTCACCATTCTAGCCCAAAACAAATGTTTGGAACTCCTACAGTAAAACTGAAACAAGCAGCAAAAATACATATTGAAACTATGTTTTAATGTTTCACGTATTTATATAGAAAAATAAGAAGTGTCTTAGGTGTGATTTTTAAAGGATTAGTTCAAATAGTAGCCAAGTTGACAATTTGAGAAAAAAGGGAAATTGAAACTATTTGTATGAAAGGAGAAAGTGAAGTAAAATCATAAAGGGTGAAAAAGGCTTAGTTTTGCAACCATTTGATCTACTTTTGTATAAGGCAAATTGAAAATAAAATGTAATTCACTTTGGATTTCTTTTAAACAATCTGATTAGCCTGACTTCCTGAGGAAATCCTGCTGTGTCCCTCTGTCAGTAATCCAGCCAGCAGCTTTTGGACCTGTTGGACAGTTTCAGTAAATTTAATAGACAGCCAAAAAGCTCCAGGATACTTTGATGAGGTGGGGGTTTTCTGTGCAAAAAGGGGCAGACTAGAGGGACAAGACCAAGTTACTCTCTCTGTTGATAATATGTAGCATTGGCATAATCACCACATTGCACTGTAAGGACCAATTTTCATAAAGATATTTCTTTTTCTGCTTTCAAACAGGAACAGCATTGTCTGGAGTCCTCTTATTGACTTAGTGGTTTTCATTCTGTTTATATCTTGACAACACAAAGGGGCTCAAATGTTGGTCAATCACTCATTATGTTAATACCTTATTAATGCAAAATAAAATGTAGTTTCCATTCTGGACACTTCACTATCTAAATAGATAAGGGACACAAATGTAACTAAAGCAATCATCAGATAAATAATTTGTTGAAACTATTAATCTGGGAGTGCATTTTTTTTTTCTAATATGTTTGTATTTGAATGACAGTAACTGGTTTCTTCTGAAAGACCAACCATAACATTCAAAGCAAAGACTTACACACGTAGGACAGGTTTTTCAAGACATGTTTAAAACTACTATAGAGCTTGTTTAAGAGTACATGAAGTTTAAACCATAAAAGTAGGAGCATTTATATGAGAAAATTTACTAAATAATAATACATTTTTATAATGTTTATTTTGCTGCCCTACCTCTGTGTTCCTCACAGCAGCTGAAACAGTATATGGTGAAGCTTCTAATACATTGAAGGGAGTAGATTTCCAGTTTTCAGAATTTTTTTAAGGCTTTCATTCTTATCAGAATCACTGAAATTCCAAATTTCAGTTTCTAGTTTCTTTCTTCCTGTTGGCACTACAGATTTCAGGCAGAAGAGTTTGGCCACTCTGCTGCAGATCAGGGGAACACAATTTTCATATTTTTCCTTTGAAAAAGTAAAAATCTATAGGTGGACATCATAGTAAATATTTTCTTAAAGCACAGAGACTAAACTTTTGCTAAGTAATTAGGGGAAAAAAGCTTGTTGTAGGAAGAAATGTGTTGTAGAAAATGAACTGAAGTAGCTGCTTATCATTGTTACCCATTTCTCCAGGTCTGAGTCTCAGCCATGTTCTTCCAACCATTAGGTCTGAGCTGCAATAAATTCCTAATGATACCATATTTTATAGTGCTATAAATGGACTTAAGGATAAGGCACAAAATATGGAATGTGTTCTTAATTTCAGATATCCCAAGTGTTGCATTGTGTACTGGAGCTAAGTGTTATTTATCTATAATAGGACTTCTGCTGCGGATTTACTGAAGGAAAGGTTTTGAAGTTTACTAAAGAGAAGGATAAATTCTTTTCAGTGAATAATTTCAAAAGGCAATTGTATTCAGTAGGCATTTGAAGAAGAAGGAGAAACAGGACAAGATGACAAAAGAGGCATTGTCTGGAAATGTGATATTGGGTAACAGCTCTGAAAAAGTGTTTTTTTCAGCAGACAAGTAATTTTAGAGCTAATCCATTTAGAAGCCATGAAAAATTATTTTAATTGATCAATTAAAATTGCATCACTATTTCATTTTTGTTTCAAGATGTGCATCATTTAAAGCAACTAAAACACTGTTTGAAAGCCTAAAAGATTTGTGTGACTGGGGCACTGAAAAGCACAATAATTATTTATTTAGTTTTGCATAATTTTCTTTCAAAGTACCATTATGTTAAGTAGAGGAACAGTTTATGTGTATCTTTACAGATTTTAGGACAGCTACACTTATTTTGATCTGGCAAAATGGTTTTTATGATTAAGGGTAACTTATGTAGCAAAGGATATATTTTGTAAAAACAGTGCTGTACATAAAAATAACCCCAGACTTTGCTAATATGAATACTCCATAACTTAGTTGTTATTCATGAGGTTGTATTTTCTTTTACATAGGGAAATTCTTCTCATGGTTCTTGAAAGTACTAATAATATCTTGAGCTACAAGACCTAAGGATCAGGTTGAAAATGTTTGCGTAAATCCTGTGTTGACAAGGAAGGATTTTCTTTGCTTTCAACAGCTACATCCAGCTTAAAATAATTTCTCATTCCACAAAGGGCTTGAAGGAATATAAATAGAAAAGACAGTTGTGAATTATATGATAATCTGCAATACACGAAGATTTCTGTAACATTTGACAACAGAGCTTTCCCTTTATCACATCACTTTTTAATGCATATCAAATTACTAGCCTGACTGCCAGTCCTGATCATTGCCAGATATATCTTTTACAATCCAAAATTATAATTGAAATGCTAAAGATAACCCTTAATTCCCTGGAAGCCTTCTCTAAGTCTGCATTCACAGGGAAGTCTGCTTGGTCTTAAAGAAGGCTTATATATCTTTTATTTTCGGCTAAGGCACAGCTGTCTTTTCTGATCTGGTTTGTTTTTGTTTTGGTTTTTTTTCCATAAATTGGAAATGTGTTGCTGGCTGTTCAGTGTCTGAATTTAAAACACACACTTAAAAACTTATGTGTAGCCTCATGTGTATGTGTATGTATCTGTACAGGCTGAAAACAATCCTATAGATGGAGTGCTAGTGAATGCCACATTTAAAAGCCTGTTTTCAGTTACACTTCCAGGCTGTCTTCCTTCATCCTGAACTTGAATTTCTGTCCATCTTAAGGTGCCTCTGCTGCAAAATGTAGTTTCCCATTTAAGAAACTTTCAGTCTTCTAATTTTTTATGATTTTCTGGTAACTGCCATTTTAACAGTTCTGTGCAGAAGCTTTTTCCCTCCTTCATTCATTCTTCTCCACCTTTCTAAAAATACAAGAAAATTCTATAAGCCGAAAGGACCAAATAGAAAAGAAAATAAGGAGACAGGATTTAAAACACCATACATCTGGACTGAAGACCATCTTTAGTTATTAGGGATTGCAGGACTTCAGAAGGTGGTGATCCCATGTCTGCTACTTGAGTTTTCTTTTGCCATCTTTTGTGAACGACTGGGTTTGACTACGCCAGAGATGGGCTGGGGATCCAGCTGGTGGGAAGAGGGGGCATGGGAGGAGGGAGGTAGAGTAAGAGCAGAACAGTACATGGAAAGGGATTTTACACTGATGGGGTTTTCTGAATTTCATGTCTTTGCTTTTTGACTTCTACTATTGCCTCAAGGGACTTTTGCAATAAGGCTAGTGTGTTAAACATAGCTTAAAATGATGTACCTGTGTACTGGGCTGACTGGGGCTCCCAGCTGGCCCTCCAGCCACAGCAGGGCATGCAGCACTGTCCTCCCACAGTCTCAGAGCTCAGGAAGCCTTTTGCAGGGAAGCCCACAAAGGGCCTTATCTCACACCTCTAAGGAGGCACAAGCAGAATAACAGCAGCACCAGCAAAGGGCACCTGTGTCATCTTTTCCTCTCGTGGCTCTGGGTGTTCTTTCATGTAATGCAGCTGCGCTTGTTGCCATTCTTCTGGAGATGGTGCCTCTTCATATCGGTCTGTGTGGATATGTTCTGTAACAGGAGGCCACATACTAATGCATTTTTGCTGGGAGCTTGTGACAGAGTGGTATGTAAAGGTTGCACTGGCTGCAACACTGCATTATCCTAGAGCTATCAAGTCTATAACCATTTCCCATATCTCTTCTACAAGATGCCTTTGTATTGTTATAGCATGCCTCAGTGACACAGGGCCCTTAAGAGCCATGCTACTCTTTTTAAGGGAAATTATGTTTAGCAATTCTTGAAAGTGTATTGGCACTGTTTTTCATGTGCTTCCCAGCTATTTGGGAAAGAAAAAGGATTATAACTAACACGTAATGGTATTTTGTACTCTAGTTTTCAAAAATCTATCTTTTTGTACCTCACAGGATCATGACGTTAAGATTAAGAGTCTCTTCCTTCTCTAATACCAGAAACAGGTTCTGTAGTAAGCTAGCAGTAGGAGGTCCGTGGTTGAAAGGGATAAAGCATCTTGTTCTATATCCAAGCCACCACTGAGAAATAATTCCCTACTCTAATCTCAGCCAGGGATTTTCATTTTATCCATGATTTCTGAGAAAAAGGAGTTTCTTTTTAAGCAACTGGTTAGTACAGATGATTATATAGACAGATCTTCATATTCAGTGATAGAACCTGACTGGTTTTAATTTTATAATGAGAAATCAAAAGGATCATGGAAGTACCTGATAAGGATGCTTCCTTCAGGGGACACCCTCTTTGGTAACATGATCAGTGTCTGACTCCACTTTTTGAAAAGCAGGCTAGGGCAGGCTCATAGGGCTGACAGTGGCAGACACATACAAATTCCATCTCATATAGCAGGGTTTGTTTTCATACAGATATTCATAATCCACTGGAGAAGCTTGGAGATTGTTTCAAAAAATCCACAATGTCAGGCTTCTTGGATGACTGTTTCACCTCCTATCCTTTGTTTAAATGATCTTAGTCTAAAGCTATTCCACTTTGTGTACTGCCTTTGCAAAGATATCAGCCACTCCACAGATTTTTTTTCTGATGGTGTAAACAGCTGTCTCAGAGACTTCTGGTTTCCTGATAATAATATCAGGAATGTATTTATGTCCTGTGGACAAACATTTAAAAAATCAACAGATGTTACCTTGTAATCAAAGGGATTTACCAATTAATCTTTTTAAGGTTTGCTAGATAGTACCTGTGTATAGCTTGATATCAACACTTTGGGAATAATTTCCTATCATGTCATCGATGTTTGTAATTAAGCCGTGGGATACGTAAGATGAGAGTCTTTTAACTGTCCTGGTGGGTTAACAAACTCTTTTCTAAAAGTTAAATTTTATTTAATTTTTGGTAAACATAGTCTTAGTAGATGGTAACTGTTTGGATTTTAGGTTTTATGTGTTCAGTACAAAGTTCTGTGTGAAAGCATTTAAAAGAGGTGCAAAAAGCAGAGTAAAGTTGGGCCAGCACATGCTCACGTCCTTTGGCAGAGCAGGTTGTTAAAATCACAGGCTTCATTCTTTCTGATAGTTTCCAAAGTCCTTGGCTACCATATTGATAGTCTTTGCCTCATAAAAACAAATGCTTTGTACAATTTTGTTCCATTAAAGAAGTAATGAATTAGAACTTGAGGACACACAATTGATCACTAATTGGCAGTGTATCATTCATAAACCTTCTGTGAAATGCCAGAGACACTGCAGTTTGCACTGGTAGTATGTGTATCCACTACTACAGTGACATGGTTAAACTGGTCTAAATTCTTCAAGTTGTGATGTTGTAGTAGTTAGACTGTGTGGGAGCCAAAGAATGACTTTCCCTTACAGCACATTCCTCTTGGCAATCTGAGCTGGGAAGCCATTTCTTTTAGGAAGACAAGTGGAGTGAGTGTGTTTTGTTCTGTTTGTTTGGGGTTGCTTTTCAAATGGGCTTTACTGGTACTTGCTTCAGAAGTGCTGTGAGGCCAGACTGGCATCACATCATTTATACAAATTTATTACACAAATGATGCGTTTCACTCAGGCATTTTACAGCACATCAGAAGCTGGAGGTTGAGCAGCAAAGTTCTATTTCTGCTGCTTCTGGGAGGGCACCATGTTGGCCTGACTACAGCAATTCACTCTAAACCTGGAGCACGGGCCAAGGGCTGGGATATCAGCTAATGCCTGAAGCTGGCCATAGTAGGTACTTGGTTATCACCTGAACCAGCCAATGGCAATTTGGTTTGGTGCTCCTTTGGCTCAACCATATTGGCCAGAAGAGCTAATATTGTTTGACACAGGCTAATTCTTTAACATTTACTCTGTTTGCCTAAGCATTGAGGATTATGCAATCTCCTGGTATGTGTGGGGAGGAATTTCTGCCCATCCCCTACTGCAAACCTCTATCAATACTGCAATTTCAACCACATTTGAGTCTGGCCTAGCATTCTATGAGATATTACAACCTCAGAAGGCTGGAGAGGAAAAGATGGGTCTATCACTGCCAACACAGAGAAAGGCTGCAGTACAAACATCCCCTTTATTAGATATCTTAGTATCTGTCCATGAGAGCCTAGCTACAAATTACCCAGCTACTGGAAAATCACCCATGAGGCCCTGTACCCTGAGAGACTTCCAGTGAATGCAACAGCACAAGAAAACTTCATAGGAAGATAGTCACCATTATTTCCATTGTTGTTCATAAACAACTCCCTGTCTATTTAATTTTTTTTTCTAAAGAAAAAAATTAAACAGTGTTTGAAGTAAGGCATCTCTTTGTTGCTGAGTATTGAGATGCATTCTCCAATGCCCATCATACTTTAAAAGAAAAAAAACCTATAGTAAATATGTCAGGCCAAGGTCCTTATATGTTTTCATAGTGTTCAAAGTACTTCAGAGGATAAAAGGAATAATAAGTTATTCATCCAAAAATCAAAACAGTGAAAAACTGCAACTTGCTTCTGCATAAAGACAGCAGGGGTTGCTTCAGCTGATTACCTTTGATATTAAATAGCGTGTTTGGCACAGAGCTGATAAAAATATTACAGAAAGCTAGTTCAAAGAAAGTTAAAACTGCTGCTTTCAAAAGCATGGTATCTACAATATTCCTTTTGTTAAAACTGGAAAACATGTTTAGCATATTTGCCAAGTACTCCAAAACAGAACTCTTTGTGTATAGAGAGTATATTTTTATTTTTAAAAGGAGTTACAGTAACTACTACACTAACACTACTACAAAATCCTAGCTATTGATTATATCATGTTTTATTCAAGGCCTTGAAGGATAAAGCTCAAACCCCTTTTCTTTAAGCTGTTGTGTAAGGATGTGATAAGAGTCACTTTCTGTCTTCTAGGAGCCCACAGGCAGACCAGATAAACAAATGTTAGAAAAACAAAAGCACTGGCTTTTTTGTTTGAGCTAAAGAACCAAGATTGAGTGACCTCCCCTGAATAGTATCTCTGGCAGATATGCATATTCACATAAGATACCTAATGTCCTGATCCAGAAGCAGTGAAGAACTGTAAACTGAGTTTGAATAAGGACTCATCAGTCTTGATTGTGAAAATCCTTTTAGCCCTTTTTAAAGATTTAGCATAATGGAAAAATTGACATTATTTCAATTAATTCTGCTGGTTTTTATTTTTATGGTTCATTAATAATGTCCTTTGTAATTTCAAGGAATTGGTCCCATGAACTTTATGTGTTCTATATTGAAATTAATCAAATTATTCAATAGTTATCCAGCAATTATTTCAAATTATTGCAAGTGATAAGCTCAATTAGTTGTTCATTTTAGAAGACAGCTGCATACCAGTGGTTCAGGCCATGTTTGTGTTTCATTTTAAAGAAAGAAACTTTCTTCAAAGAGAAGCATGTCAAATGCCTTTAAACACACACACACCATGTAATTGGGAGGTCATTAAAAGTCAACATCTACAGAAAATCCTCAGGCATAGTTCTGTGATCACCTTCTGGTGTTGTTTCTTTATCGTCTTTTATTTCAGGCTGATAGCAGAGAGTAGAACTGTGGTACAGTCTGATCTGGATTATACCAGAGAGGTAAGGCAGGGAAACTGCCACACTTAGGAAGCCAAATTAATCTAAAAAATGCAGCTTCTTTTCACAGCAGAATGAGCTGAGGGCTTGTCAACCCAACCCTCTCCTGCCAGTGGGTGCCCACAGAACATAAATTGCCATAACCTAAGTCTGTGTTTTCAAAAGCAAAGCCAAAATGCCTAAATGACCACTTTGTATTCCAGACAAAACTGTGTTCAGCAAACAGATTATCTGGCTTAAGGGAATTCTTCTCCAAGACATGAAAATATTATTAAAAGAGATGATTCTTTCCCTTCATGTTCTCTAAGAAAAACAGACAAGCTGTAGAAGCAAAGTAGTGAGCACTGAACTTAGACTACATTTATAGTGTATTAATATGTGATGTATAAAAATGCTTGGGATTCATGGAAGGTTTTACACTGAATGTGGAGACCCTCTTCTGTATGGAAGATAAAAGCAAATGCATATTTCCATACGTGAGCAAGGCTTGCCAAGCCTACTCTTATTAGCTCTGACATTAGCTCAGCTGGTTAGAGCATGGTGCTAATAACACCCATGGGTTTGTTGAAGGAGTACTAGCAGCCATTCTGAAATAATATCTTGAGTTCTCATGTTTATGTTTCCATAGAAATACTTAAGAATGTGCAGCAATTTTTTAGACAGATTATTTGATTCAATACCCACAATTCTAGACTAGAAGGGTGCAATTATGGTTATGAATGTCTTTTCAACTTCATTCTGTTTCCCAGCACATGCAAGAGTGTCCATCTAGAGTGTCCATGACTGGTGGGGAAGAACTAAACTGAAATTTCAAAAGACTGAAAGGAACACTAGGGAGGCAAACCATGCGCAACTCAGCAGCTGTTCTGGCATTAAGAGAATATATATTTCAATTTTCTTTGTTTTGTACAATTTTATTATTAGATGGTTAATCAGATACATTGTATTTTGTCCATGGAATAATAAATGTCCCACTGGAAAGCTTATAAATTTATGTAGATTATTACCAGACTCTACTGCTTATTCTAAGTAGGATGTTACACCCTTGGTAGCTTATTCAAAACGTGGCTTTTTTACTTGCCAAATCTGTATCAGAGAAATGGATCATTTTATGAAGCTATTCTTTTATACGGAGTTGCAAGCCTCTCACTCTCATGGTTTCACCCCAGCCAGCAACCAAGCCACTCACTCGCTGCCCCACCAGCAGGATTGGAGAGAGAATCAGAGGATAAAAGGCAGAAAAGTCATGGGTTGAGATAAAGACAGTTTAATAGTGACAGTCAAAGCAAAAGCTGTGCACTCAAGCAAAACAAAGCAATTCACAGCTTCCCATGGGCAGGAAGGTGTTCAGCCACGCCCAGGACAGCAGCACCCCATCACACCTAACAGTGACTGGAGAAGGCAAACTCCATCACTCTGTGTCTCCCTTCCTTCTTCCTCCCCTCACTTTATATACTGGGCATGATATCAAATGGTCTGCAATATCCCTTTGGTCAGTTGGGGTCACCTGTCCCAGCTGTGTCTCCTCCCAAACTCCTGTGGCACCTCCAACTTTCCTTGCCAGCATGGAAGTACTAAAAGCAGAAAAGGCCTTGAGTCTGTGTAAGCTCAGCAATAACAAAAACATGTTATTTTTGTTACTGTGCTCAGCACAAATCCAAAGCACAGCCTCCTACCGGCCACTTGGAAGAAAATAAACCCTCCCCCAGTGACAACCACCACGCTCCCTGAAACAAAAATTGATTCAGAATTAGGTTGTAAAAATCAGATGTCTGTTTTGAAACAATGAAGTACCAGGAATAGATACAGAAACCTCAGTGTGTGGAAACTGCTCTGGCTGTCTGTTATTTATCCTCAGCCACCTCCCACTGCAGGCAGTGAAGGGCCAGCAGACCTGGTCCGTGGAGGGCTTTGCAGTGCCCAAACAGCAGTGCCTGCCCTGCACACAAGACATTGGCCCATGGACCCAGTGCTGCACTTCCTGCTGCAGAGCCTTCACACTGTGTTTCTGCACCTGAGTCTGAATCCCATCTGAGGTATCCTCATCTCTAATTCCAGACCTGCAGTGCTGATCAAGAGCCACAAGGAACCCAAAGGTCTTGCAGAAGTGGCACAGACGCTATGGAAGATGGAGATGGGGTGCCTGAGGGATGGATCAGTAGTACAAATTTGTAAACTTTGCTGGTCCACTAACATAAGTGCAAACCTGTGAGAAATAACTTCACGTTCTAGTTCCTAAAACGATGTAAAAATCCAAACAGAATTCCTGGAAGAAAGAAAAACTACCAATGAAATGGGTGACTTACCAGTATGACTTTGCAGGGCAAAAAACATTCTTTGACATATATAACATGTACATAAACA
The DNA here is from genome assembly GCA_013397555.1 of Urocynchramus pylzowi. Taxonomy (NCBI): domain Eukaryota; kingdom Metazoa; phylum Chordata; class Aves; order Passeriformes; family Fringillidae; genus Urocynchramus; species Urocynchramus pylzowi. The sequence goes on from VZRH01000951.1 coordinate 409,617, forward strand.
ATACGTGATAGAAGTAAGGAGTTTTATTCATCCTTATCTTTCATGAGGTTTTGTTCATCTTTTTTCTCCATGCAATTGTTTTCATCTGTAGAATTCAAAAGAAGTAGATGAGTAGACAGAGAACCTCATAAAGAGTTACCTTGTGATTTGATTCGGAACCAGTTTGGAAATTTAAATCGAGGCAGTTTGTAGTAAAGCAAAAATAAAATTGTGTATGGTACATTCCTGGCAGAGCGAGAGCTGGCAGCTGATGCAGAAAGCTTCCTTTCAGCATAGTTTCCATGAATCTGTATGTGCTGGTTTTGATTAAGGAGCTTTAGAGTTCTCTTGTGTGTTCTCCAAAATGTCAAGCTTTTATTAAGGTTAGTCTGTAGAATTGTTTTTTGCAGAAAGCACATTTTGCTTTTTTGATCTGCTGTTGGAAGGAAGTAGTGAAAGGAGCCCTAGAAATGAGCTGAGAACAGGTGGAGGAATCATAACCAAAGCCTGGGCTGAGATCTGTTTCAGTTTGATATGACAGCTGATCTCTGCCTCAATTTCCCAGTTTCTAAATATTGCAGCTTACCCAATGTTTATGAAGCAACCATGAGAACTGCAAAGTGGTAATTGGAAGAGGAGATCTGCAACAAACAGTAGATGTGGATTACACATGAGGGAAATGTCAAGTGTGTAGAGAGTCACCTTGTTCAGGAGCAGCTCTACCTCTCCCACCAAGTAGAGGGAAATAATAGGGCAGAAAATCCAAAAATGGACACTTCTTGGCTGGTAAGTGATCGTGGAACACTGCACTGTTTAGGTGAGCCTAAGTCCTCCATAGCTGATGTTCCAAAAGGAATTAGTTCTTGCAACCTGAAAGCTCAAAAACAAAAGTGATGTACCATCTTCTTCCTCACTGTCTTTGTTCTTCAATCTGTCTTTATTATTCACATTGGGCTCCAGATGTCTTAAATTTCAGTATGTATGCTGCATGTTTTTCTAGGTAGAGTTAGCAACCCCAAGTCTTTTTCTTTTCATTAGCTAACATGTTCATTCTAACTTGATTCTTATCTGCTGGAAAACCACTTCATATATTATTACTGTCCACGGATTCCAGGTGCCTCTGTGATATTGCCAGACTAAGGCTGAATGCTCCAAGGTTATTATTTTTTCTGGAATAATAGTAGCAAGCGATTTTTATCTGTGAAATTCCTGCGTAGAGAGATCTGGCACAATGCCCTTTGTTCTGAGAAACAAGGTAAAGCACATTTTCATGTAAACACCCAAGTGATTTTGCAAACCACACAAAATGCACAGATAAGGAACTGGAAAGGTAATCATAGATTGGAAGGGGACCTTGAGGATCATCTAGTTCTTACCCCCCTGACATGGACACCTTCAGGTAGACCAGGTTGCTCCAAGCCCCATCCAGCATGGCCTTGAATACCTCCAGGGAAAGGGCATTCAAAACTTCCCCAGGCAACCTGTTCCAGTGCATCACCACCCTCACCATAAAGATTTTTTTTCTAATATCTAATCTAAAGCTACTCTCAATTTAAACCCATTTCCCATTGTCCTGTTGATACGTGTCCTTGTAAATGTTCTTGCCCCGCCTTTCCTGTAAGTTCCCTTCAAGGCCGCAGTTAGGTCACCCCAAAGCCTTCTCTTCTGCAGGCTGAACAATTACAGTTCTCTCAGCCTTTCCTGGTAGAAGAGGTGCTTCATCCCCCTGATCAACTTTGTGGCCTTCCTCTGGACTCACTCCAATATGTCTGTGTCCTCCCTGTGCTGAAGATCCAAGAGCTGGATGCTGTACTCCAAGTGAGATGAACTCCAAGAAGATGAACTCCAAGAAGGATGTTGGGGTGGACCCTGTCAAAGGCCTTGCAGGAGTCCAGATAAATGACATTTGTAGCTTTTCCCTTATTCACTGTTGTGGTTACTCCATTACAGTTACAGAGAGTCACTAGGTTGGTCAGACAGGATTTTCCCTTGATGAAGCCATGCTGGCTAGCTGGACTCACCTCCCTGTCCTCCATGTGCCTTAGGAAGTTCAGAGGAATCAGTTCTCTTTTACTTCTTCAGAAGACTCATTACTACAAATCTTTTCATGTTAGTCTTCCCTTCAAAGGATAACTAATATACTTTGCCAGAAAGGAATAGTTTCCAGTTTTACTTGCCATCTCCAGCCCAGTGGCATTGTTCTGAGATTTACAGGGACTGTTTCGCACGTAAGAACTCTTCCTGTTTGTTAGAACATTCATTTCCTAACATTTTTCATTTTTTTAATTAAATATGAAGTTGTACTGTATCTCAACAGATCCTACAGGAACAAGGTTTCATGCTGATTTTCATTGTGGTGTCACCTGACACACCTGGCTCCTTAGCAGACCTTAAACAGCTTCTTAAATCTCTGCCAGTTTTTCTTACCCTCTTGTATTCTTTGTCCCTTCTTTGAATTCATTCATGACTGTGATCCACAGGGCCATGAAATTGTCCCCAGACCTCAAGAGTGAACTTGTCACATCTCTGTCTTCCATCACATACTCACACCTTCTCCTTCCCTTCTTTTGTAATGTTTTTATCTAGAAAATGCAGTAGAGACTGTAATAAAATCATTCTCATTGCAAAAAAAATTGCAAAATCACCATTAGGATTCATTGATGATACATGAACAGAGATATGACTCCAAGGGGAGAGTCTAAAGTCAGTGCTAGGTCCCAAACTCTTTCAGTGCCTCTTAAACAATTTCTTAAGCAAAGGGAAACAAAATATAAGGCAGAAAATATATCAAGAAAAAAGTGTATTTGCTGCTGAACAAAACCACCCAGTGTGATTGTGGGTGTGTTTCATATTCTTTCATATCTATGATTTTAAACTATTAGTGGCAGTTACTATATTTTCTAGAAGAAAATGGTCCTTAGCTATTTTATGCCATTATATTATAATTAATTTTTTTTTCTTTGATTGTTACTTGAGGTGCCAAGTATTATGAATAACCAGAAAAAAGACTCACTATTTAATATGTATGTGAAGCAATGCAGAGGTAGTGTCTTCCATATTCAAATGTCAGCCATATTCAAATGGGTTTAATATCAGTATGATTTTTACAAGTATAATGAAATGTTTCTCTGCTACCATGAGATAAAAAGAATTCTTGGGTCAACATAAGCCAGAACCCCTCTCTCAGTAGTCTCAGATGTTAGCTTTTACTTCCAGAGGGAAAAAAAAAAAAATTAAGATTACTCTAAGGCATCCAGTTTTCCTTAGAAATACTGGGTTTGGGTGGGGTTCTTCTTTTTAATTACTAAAGCTGAGCAAGGCTTTGTTATCCACTATCTGCAGCTATACTTGTACAGTTACTAACAGGCAGAGAGCTGCATGGGTTTATTTGTTTATTTCTTTTTAATTCCCAAATTTGTTTTTTGGCATTTAGAATCTTAAATCTTTAGTCCTTAAAGGACTAAAGGTTGATATAAAACTGCTTCCCTTCAGAGGTAGCCAATATTTAGAGCTGGAACTTCGGACAGAATAAATCAGTAAAATTAAAGTAGGGATTTGAGACAGTATAATAAGAGAGGAAAAAAGAATGGAACTACTTATAAATGATAAATCAACCTAGTTGTATAAATAGTTTTCATACGAAAGTTAGTGAAGAAGTCTATTGTGTATTCCAGGTAAATCAGTGTGTGCAAAACTATGCATGCTCGTGTCTCCTACACAATCATTATTCACTTTGAAATAACATATTTTAGGGAATTGAAAAAATGAAAAGCTAAAGACCCTTGTAGCAGGGTCCCTATATTACTTTGTGAGGATATATTTCTTCAGAATCAAATTGACTATTCCAGTTTTTATATATATTTTATACCTGAAACATTAAGACATAAGGAAAAAAGTTCTTGGTTTTTCTGTAACTGAGAATTAAAGAACTTTTGTTCTTTTTTTGGTCTTTGGTGGCTTTTTTTTATATCTATGGCCAAGGTAAATGATGGCAGGGAGTTTTTCCCCATTACACTTCAGTGTCAACTTTCAGTGGGGAAAAGTATGGTCAAAGAGCAAATTTCAATATGTCTTATTTCAGGAGGTATTACTAGAGAGACTTAAAAAGTTCAGATAAACTGGAAGACTACAGACAAGACACTGCAAAGAGCATGCTTTGTGTGTTTCACTTTGATTTTAATTGAGAAATGGAGACATTTTTCTGAAGTGACAAGTTAGGTCAGAACTGTCTGATGGCCCTCATCTCATCTTTGCTGTTTTCCTCCATGTTCTGCTTCCAGCTCATGTACACCCTGGTAAGAACAGCTATGGACAGGTGCTTGAACTGACCTGTATATTCCTGGAATGTCTATGTCAGGGGTTTTTTCCTAAATTACCTACCTTTCCTAACTTACTTTAATTAGAAATACTTTCTGGGAAAGCCAGTCTCTCTCCATAATTACATAGGGATCTCTAGGAAGACTATGGTACTAATTTTAACATGGTTATTTTTCTGAATATTGGAAGTTCCTCATTTATAAGGCTTTGGATCTTTTTACAAAATCAATGAGATTCAGAATAAAACTGCTGTAGAGAGGGAATTTATTTCTTTTCATACCATTTTGTACCTCTCCAAGATCCCAATTTAAAAAAAAAAAAAAAAAAAAAAAAAAAAAAAAAAAAAAAACCCCAACAAAAAATGTGAA
>VZRH01000951.1:414288-450082 GCA_013397555.1 Urocynchramus pylzowi
TCAAACCTTTTATACCCCCCCAAAAACCCAAAAAAAAAAAAAAAAAAAAAAAAAAAAAACAAAACAAGAAAACCCCTACAAAATATGTGCAACGAAGAAGTGAAATTATGTATTTATGTCCCCATTACCCTTGCAGAGTATACATTTTCTTATTTATAATTGCATTTAAAGAAAATTATGGAAAACTCTTGCCAAATTTGCACATGAACCACAATTGAAAATGAACTTGTAGGAGAGTCATTTTCCAAAAAGAGATTTTTCTTTTCTGAGGAAAAAACAGCCTTGCTTGTATTTCACCATATCAGTGTTACAAACAGAAAGGCTTTGTTAGCCACACTGTTCCTGGGAAGGCAGAAAGTTAATGCTTTGACAGTTTTGAAAACAAATTACTTAATCTGTAGGGAGCTGTTATTTTCAGTTCTTGTAACACAACAATCAAAACCTTCTAGAGAAACTTATTTGTTGATTCTTCTCAAAAGAAACTACTGATTTTCTTATAAACAAGTAAAACTTCAGAGAAACATACTTGCTGACGTCTCTAAAGGAACTACTGATTTTCTTGTAAACAAGTAAAGCTTCAGTCTTATCTCTACATAGCCTGTTGCTTGGCACAATTTAAGCAGTAAGGCAGATTTTAATAAAAGTGTAAAAGGTTTTGGTAAAACTAAAGCAATAAAAACTTTTTCTTTTTTTTTTTCATTTGTGCTCAGAGGTTTCTGTGGCCAAATTACTCTAGGCATATATGCCCAAAGCAATTTGAAGATAAACTATTTTGTGCTTTGGTCTTACCAGGCCTTACAAAATAGTGGAAGGACAGAAGACCTTCCTGAGAAAAGTAATTGTTAGTAAAGTGATAAACAGTACCTATGAATTTTTATGAAATAGTTTATTTTTTTTCCACGGGGTGGTATCTGTATTTTTTCTGAGCTTTATCTGTGGTGTTGTTCCAGAGCATTGCCAGTTTTTAGTAGTACTGTTATTTAGTCCTCCATATGACCAAGCACACTTATGTTGGGATTGCTAAGCACAGGAAAGATGTATCGCTGCCTATGTAAAATTTAAAATCATGTTCCAGTTTTCAAAACTGAATTTTTACTTTGATTAGTTCAGTCTCCATCTCACCAAACATAAGCCACCCCAAAAAAGGCAGAATGATGCAAAGGCAAGAAGGGGAGGTGATCATCAGGCTNCAAACAGATTGGACACCCAAGAATGGAGATGGCCAAAATCACCAGTCACTTTGGGAAGGCTTAACCTTTCATTTCAGCACATCAAGTTAAGGGAATAATTTGTTCTTTATCATTTCCCTGCAGTCAGACAGGGAAGGACAGGACTGGCAAGTGCTGATGCACAGGCAGATGGATTTCACAGCTGCTTCCAGGGCACAGAAGTAGTTCAGGGATAGCAAAGCACACACTAATACCTGAGTGAATCATGGAAACCACACAGCAAAGTTGATTGGTCTATACACAGAAGCTTTGGGTGATACCCTAAGAAGGGTGCCCATAAGGTATGAAGTTTATCTTCAGGAATCTTGTAAATGCTTGCTTTCTTCATGGAGAATGTGCCTGCAGGGAAACTCTGCCACTTATGTCATCCCATCTTGTTATACCTTTACAACAGAAAAAACTCACCTGTACAGGTCCCTTTGTCCTTGTAAAATGATGCACTTTCCTGCTCTGATTTCCCTTTTGGAAAGGAGTTTGTCTTTCTTAAGTGAGCTCAAAATTCCATCCAGAATCAGACTGTGTTTGCAAGTCTGGAACATAACCCAGCTTTAATGCCCTCAGGATCTGAAATGGCATTATTTTAAATTGCAGGGAGGTGTATCAGTGTGAGAGTTGTGGACCATAGAATGGATTTGTTTTACAGTAACCCCCATGTTGGTAACCAGAGCTTCAGTGTGCTGAACACATGAGCCCATGTGCATGAGGTGCCTGCGGGCAGAGGGAGCCACCTGAGCTGCCCATAGGCAAGAAGAGGCAGGAGCAGCTACAGGCACGAGCAGCAACATAGATGTCACACATTTTTCATACTATTGCACAGCTCAAAGGGAAAAAAAATACCAGTAACCCTAATAGACAGTCTAACTAGGTCTGTGTGGAAAGGGGTTAAAGGCTGTCCAGAGAAAGGCAGAAGGAGGGGCTGTAGTGGAGCTGTATGCACATTGGAGTTAAAGCCAGCGCTCTTTCGGCTGGCAGGACCTCTGGGCACCTGGAATTGCTTTCTTCCCCTGGTGTGTGCCCAGTCAAGTTGATGTGAGCTGTCCTCAGGCTCTTTGGTGAGTCACTGGTGGATCCTGCCCCCAGTGTGCAGCCAGCACTCACTGCAGGGCATGCAGGCAGAGGAGCAGCACAGGGTGGTTCCTCAGGGGTGAGGAACTGAAGAAAATTAACCTGGGTGTAGGTGTGGCTCAGTGTAGGTGAGTAAGTGTTGAAGCATAAATTTGCCCTCACCTCAGCTTCTCTCTTAACCTTGTGCTTCCCAACCAAAACCCCTATCCCGTGGCCTGGGGTCTAACAGTGTAAACACCAGCCTGGATAGGCTGGTGGATAGATCCCCAGGATCAGACCCTTTCCATCTCAGCAGGTGGAACCTATAAAAGGACACAGAGCAGATGGCACTAAGCAAGCTGTGCAAAGTCTTTCCCAAAAAGTGAGTCTTTGCCAAAGTAAATTACCATCAGTTGTCCTTTAAATGAGAATAAGCTTCACTGATTACTTTTTGCATAAGCATTCAGAATGAAACCAGATGTTCCTCAGGCCATGTTTTAAAGCTGCAATGCACATTTAGAGGTAGGCAAGAAAATTCTCACAAGAAGAAGGATATTGAGTGTTGTTAGTGAATTGGTTTATTGGAAAAAACTTATCTTTTAATGATGATGAAAATATATTTCTGAATCAGAAACCATTTCCCAGGTGTTAGACAAAGCTATATGGAAATTGCCATCCCAACAATGTTAATATTCCCCCAGCATGAGTCAAGCTTTCGTTTTTTTTTTTAAAGGAACAGTAACTTCCCCTCAGGAAGACTGCTCTGAATCACAGTTAGGTTTGTGCAAGTGTTTTAACAGAATGATTTTCTGAGTTTAATTATTTTAATTTTACTTGCTTGGTACCTTTACATTTCTTGACGTGGCACATTTTCAGTCTACAGCCAGGAATTTGGTCTGCAGTGTTATATGAGGCTTCAGAAGGAAGCAAATCACTCTATCTAAATCATCAGAGAAATTCTTTTTGATTATCCAGTCTGTTTGAAATTGTCAGGACATCTCCTTTTCCTCCTAGCTTTTAAGTCCTAAAGCATTCCCACCTATGTATGTTTCTTCCTACTGGAAGAATATTTATAGCATTTCTGACCTTTGAATGAACTTTTAAGAATCAATAACAGCAAAGTGGAAGCAGGTCAGCAGCAGTTTTCCTCTTGACTGAGTGTAGCCAGTGTTCAGCTTGGAATATCTAATATGTATTAGGAACTACCATTATCGCATTTATGCAGCATTTTTGCAGGAAATTTGCAGATTTCTTCAGCACTGTCATGTAGTTACCATCTGAAGGATACAAGGCCAGAGCCAATGGTGTCATTGATGGGCTTTTATGTTGTTATTTATCAATTTTTTACATAGCAGAACTTCTACAAAAAGCTTTGAAAGGTGGTGCTGAAGAATAATTTTCTTAGCTGTATTTTGCTACTAGACAAATGTAAACAAATTAGAAACTGTTCTCGTTAATGACTTATCACAACTGAAACACCATCCATTTCCTTTCACTTCAGATTACAGTAATAAAATTGACAGAATCACCCCTCAATGTGTGAGCACAAGCAAACATATGAGATGGTTAAAACAAGATTTTTCCATTCAGAATTGTTATCCCTGTGACCCTACAACTCAAATATTTGAAAGGACCTTTCCTAACTCCTCAAATTTATGAAGCTCCTTCCAAAATCTAAGTGTTCCCATAATGAGCTAGACATCTCAGTGCTGTTTTCTGCCTCCTTCTAAAGGGGAAATTAATTTCCCTTTATTTCATTGCCTAAAAACGAAGTTTCTCACTTAATTAAATCCTTTCCTTCTCCAGAGCTGGCAGCCTAGAAAATTCTTCTTGCACCATCTTTTGCCTACCACAGGTTCCTGGCCAACGAGTTCAGATTGTAACTGTGCATTAGAAGCCTAAATTCCAACTGCCTTGAGTTAAGTGAGATGAATCCCATTGCTCGGGGTGACAGTAAGCTCTCCAAGAGTGAGAGGTCTTCTACCTTGTAATTAGAGTGAATTGTTGCAGCCAGGACTTCCCCTCATGCCATTCCACAGAGGTGGCAAGCAGGGTTTTGCTCTTTGTTGGAGCCTCCTGAAACTGCTATAATACATAGGGCTTCTGTTTGCAAATGCAATGTCATTATTCAGAAAATACCTCATAAAAGCTCAATTTTTCTCCAGTATTTTCCTGATTAACTGAATGGAGAGACAATGACAGCTATAAAAATCTTTTAAAATGTAAGAAAATTTTATAGCATCTCAAAATAGTTGTTTTCATAAGTTTCTTTTTCTATGTCCATGCCATTTGAAGATTGTGTCTACTTGTTCAGCCAACCATCCAAATATTTCTAAAAATACAAGGAATATAAAATAAATTTACTGTTGTTACAACTTCTGTTTCCTCAGAAGTTGTTTGATCAAAGGTTTTAATAGTCAGGAAATTAAGATTTTTTTAACGGATACTATCATATTTATTATTATTATTGTATTTAATGTTATGTTCCTGAAAAAGAACAAAGGAAAACATTTCCACACAAGTTCTACATGAATTATTAATGTCAACTTTGAATTTCCTTGTTTTTTCCTAGTTTATAAAACAGCCTTAATATAGAATCCTTTTGTCTCCATTTCTTCAAATTCGTAGATTCATAATATTAAAGAATGGTTTCATTCCTCTCTCCACATACCCATTTCCCTCTTTTTGCTTCTTTTTTAATTTCTTTCAGAGATCCATGTATTGTGCCATGTACATCTTCAGTGCTCTTAAACATAAAGCTGTCTTAGCATTTCTCTGTTCTCCAAAATTTGCATTTCAGCTTTCAGCAGTCTCTAACCAAGTAGAAGTTGCTCTTTTCCTCTTACTCCTAACGCATCTTAAATACTTTGAAAAATTCTGTAAAGCAAGAGAAAAACTGAAGTTCTGATGTTACACCTAAGTTAGATCTAAGTACTGTATTGGTTTCTAACTCATCTGTCTCTCGCATAAAATTAAGACATGTTTGAGACTAAACAACAAAATCAACCTTTTGTTTCACCAGTTCAATAGACAAAATACATTCATATTAATATTTCTGATGAAATTGTAGTTCATCGGTTCATTGAGACTGCTGGTTTGGCTCCAGCAAGAAGCTAAAGTTCATCTGGCAATAGCATATGGATTTGAAAAAGCAACAAGGTTACGTGGACACTGGGACAGATCCATGCTTTGAAACCAGCCAGAGACAAAGCTTATGGCAGAGCTGGGTGATGACCAGGGAGTTTCAGTTTCTACTGAATTTTCTAATTTGCTGACACTGCCAAAGTGGATACATGTCAATTTGGACAATGCCACCATCAGCAACATTGGGGGGGTTGTCCACTTATCATTTGTCCACTCATCATTTCTTCAAAGCTGTGTGATAACTGGAACTGCTCATTGTTTGTGCTGATCTAAGGCTGGTGAATGCCCTTAAGAGCTACTTCAGTCTGTTTTGTTGGGTTTATGTCAGTGCTTAAAAGCTGTGGGTCATTTTTATGCATCATGGTTTCACCTTCATCTGTGGCAGCTCCACCAGTCTGGTTTGTGTGGCCTCCTGCCTTCACTGCTGCAGGTTTTGGGTGGCAAAGTCCATAAATTTAAGTCCTTAGGTCTTCTTCTGTAGCTGGTGCACACAAGGCTCAGCTGCTTCTTTTCTCACAAATGTCTGCTACCCCCAGCTACCAAACACCTTGACTGAATCCACAGTCAGTACCAGAACTTGAGCCAGACACTGGAGCTGGTTTAATGTCAAAATGGACCAGCTGTGCACAGGCAGCTTCTCACACATCTCACAAGTACAGGAGGATGGGCTGGTCTCACTAACAGCATGCAATTTGGCTTGGTGATTTCAGAAAATGACGAGGAGCAGGAGGCTCTGCTGTCCCTGGACAAGCCTGGTTGGTATTCCCAAGGTAATGCTGTCCAGCTTTATGATCTACTGAAGAAGATGACTGGCAAGTTGGATCCCAAGGTATGTTACAAGTGAGAATCAATCTTTCTGAAAATACCCTGTTTCAGTCAAGAATTCACCAGACAAGCTTTCATTAAGGTTATTGATGTGATTAGTCACAAACTTCTGTTCTGGTTACACTTGCTGCTGTCTAACAGCCTGCAGCCCAGAACTGGGAGTAGCATATTTGCCTTCTTATTGGTAGAATATGTAAATTTTCTAGATGTAAACTTTCTGTATGCAGGGTAAACATTTCAGCAGCTTTGGGAAGAATCAGGTTGTAATCAGGAAATGTCCCTGAGGAAATAGATCATATAGATTAAAAGACAGCATCAGTAAAAACTAGGTATATGTTAAGTACAACTCTGGATAGGTGAAAATGCCACTAAAGATGGTGTAACAACATTTTTCGTAGTGAATAAATTCCTCCCTGGACACAGAAGAGTTTTGAGTCACCAAGAAGAATGTTCTGTCTTGTTTCCAGTGTAGTTCTAAAACTTTTTCCAGTTTAGTGTATTTTTTTGGTAGTCTTTCTATTGCTTCCTGTCAGGCTATTTCTGTCAGCTAAAAAACTCACACTTCCTTTTGCTGGTCCCAGTTAGGCATCCCTTTCCAATGTCCCTGGAGGGTGAGAGCAAGGAGGGTATGTGGGGCCAGCCTTCCCCTTATGGAGCTGGTTGAAGATAAAACCCCAAACTTGACATTAATAGGATCTCTGCATGTCTTGACCAAGTGTAAACATGGAGGAATTTTTATTAGGTCATTTTAAGGCTCTTTTTTTCTCTCTGTGAAATACAGTTTGCTTGTGTTTTCCTCATATACAATGAACTTCTAATTTGCTTCTTCCCTCACAGGTTGTTTATTTTGGTGACAGTATGCACTCAGATATTTTCCCAGCTCATCACTATAGCAACTGGGAAACTGTCTTCATCTTAGAGGAGCTTCTAGGGGACAAAGGTACAGTGCCTACAAAAGCTGAATCTGAGCCCTTGGAGAAGAAAGGAAAATATGAGGTAAGGGTTCCTGCAGATGTTTCCTAGAGCAGAATAAAGTAAATTAGAAAAAAGCCTTATGTCACCTGCACTAAGAATGAACCTGCTTGTCTTACCTGGGTGCTGGCAGCATCAGCATCCCCACAGATGTGTCCTCCTTGTCTCAGCAGGAGGATGCTGTTCTGTCCCAGCTCAGCAATGTGTGGGTGACACAGCACCTCTACCTGGAGCTAAACCATGGATCTCAGAAAAGGAGCTGTGTGTGCTCTCCCTTAGCAAGAACCTTTTTAGTAACAGGATCCCTCCGTCCCACAAGGAGAAATGTCGTGCCCACGTATCGCAAGTCCAGCGCCTGAACTCTGCTGAGTTCATGGCATTTCCCTGTGTGTTGTGGCCAACTGTAAACACAGAGGAATTTTTATTACATTGTTTTGAAGGTTGCTTTCTCGCTGTGTGAGATACGGTTTGCTTGTTCTTTCCTTATATAAAAAGAACTTTTAATTTGCTGCTTCCCTCACAGGTTGTTATTTTGGTGACAGCTGTGCTCAGATAAGAGGGGCAGCTTCAAAATCTGGCCCAGTGCAGACTTACTGATAGTTATCTCAGATAAATAATATCATTTTCAGGTTGATCACAGTTGGGAAGCAGGGCCTTAGCACGGCTGTCACCCTTTATATCTCCCACAGAAGGTGGAAGTTACTATGGTTTGTCCTTTCCTCTGCTGCCAAAGAGCAAAGTAGATAGGAAATAGCACTGAGATGGGTGATGAGGCAGCACTGCACCTCCAGCATGTCCCCTGTAGGTAGGAACTACAGCAAAGCTTCATTCTCCATTTAGAATGTCTCTTCATTTCATATGCTACTGAATAAATAGGTCATTTTCTTCTAATTGCAGAGAAATACAGATGCTTTTCACACTTTTCTTTGTAACACTTAAAGTTTGGGGGATTTGTTCAACATGGTTTCTTAAGCATGTTCAATATATGCTTTTGGAGCACACATCTTTAAACAGAGAGACAGAAAGTGGTTCTTTTCCTGGAAGTACAAAGAGTAATGGATTGATTTGTTTCCGAGCCCACGATGATGATTTTGTTTTCCCTTCTTGCGGCACCTCTGCTCGACTGCTCACAAGATCCATCTTCTCTATCGCAGCAGTTGTCAAGCAGCAAATTGAGACTTTTAGACAGGTGCTTGACATTCCACTGACACTGTAGCATTCTTGACAAGAGATTGCAGTATCTCAAGGAGACACCACCCCTAGCACACACAGCCCCTGTTCCGTTTACATCCGCTGCCAGTGACAGCGAGCAAGCAAGGGAGAAATGAATTGTGTTGATTAAAGGAACCTGAACCAGGGGGGCCGTGGCAGGTCAGTGGTGTTATTTCATTACCATGCTGCTCACTGGAGTCTGAACAACAGGTCACATCCATATCTCTGCAGCTGACTGGGCACCACTAACTTAACAGGACTGGTTCAAAGGGACTCCCCTTACAAACCTGTGAGAGTTTTATTTTCATTCTCCTAAGCAACTTCTCCCATTAACCCTTTGGTTAAGAAGGGAGAAAAGCCAATTCAAAGGATTGAACAAAGTCAGGTGTTTCTGGAAAATTAGTCACAGATTTCATTTCATTTCATTGGCAATAAAATACAGTACTGTAGATGTTCCATGCCATTTGCTGTGTGCAAAGAATGATTGAAAATTTAATACAACTCTCAATGCTATCACTCTTTATGAAATACTATTAAAGTAAGAAAGTGTTGCTTTAATTGGCAATTGCATCTTTCAGAAGGAAATGACAAAAATTTGGTTTTAGTTGTTTGACTGGTGTTTCATCACTAACAGTGAGAAGGGAAGAAAACAACCTCCTCACACACCAAGTGGGAGACTTGTGATTTCCATTTTCGTTTGCAGTTTTTTGTCTTTTCCCTTCAATTACATGCATGATATAAGCCAGATACACATAACTGTGAAATTATGGTACCAACTGCAGTTCTTTTAAGTACGTGAGTCATAACCAAGTAAGCAAGAGAATAGCAAACTAAAAACTATTTATGCAGTTACTTGGTTCCTAAGTAAATTGCAGCATACAGGGTGAATAAAAATACAAGGCATTGTGTTGAAACAAGACTTCCCTCCCTCCCAGAACTGGAGGTTTGTTTGTTTGGCTGGAGGCTTTGGTTTTGCATTCTGTTCTTTAAATGTGTGATCAGTTCCATCAATGAAAACTCAAAAGGAAAGCTGGAATTTGTCCCAGGATTTCGAGGAAAATTATTACAGAGGAGCTGTCAGTGTATAAAAACCTTGGGCTATGTGAATGAATGGAGCAGAAATCAAAGAATTAATTGGTGGCTATAGATGATAATTTTGTAGTTAGAAGGGAAAACTTAATTTTTACAAGATTGCCTAGTGACTGGTTTGTTGTAGAAGTCAGGGCTGTTATCCCTCTGAATTTCCATTAATTCCCTTGGTGTGACCACAGACAAGGCTATTTACTTTATTCCTTTTGGCTCTGTTAGTCTCTTTATCTTTGGCACAAATCTAACAGTACTTCCAGGAACAACCTGATGTGCTGTTGTGAAGCCTGGTGAGTTAAAGCAATATTCCTAGGGCAATACCCTGAAGTGCAGCACATTTTATTTTAAATTTGCTTATAGTGATCCCTATTGTAGTTTAGGTACAATATTCATGTGTGAAATGTTTCATATTTGCATGATGTGTAGGAGGGCAAGTTCTGTGCAACAGAATTCAGACCAATGGCTGGTTTGTCCATTTGCACACCCAGCATGGGTGTGGGATTCAGGGACATCCCATTGTTGTGGTCAGCACGGCTGTGCCAACATCTCAAATACTATTACACCAGAAAAACTGTATTTTGAACATTGATTTTCTTCAAGAAAAATCATCATCCAGAGTTAGTGGTGTGTTACTACCTTTGGAAAAAGCAAACAATGATCAGTACCATCACTCATATTGGATGCAGTAAAGTATTCCTCATGCTCTGTGCTTGCTATGGCATAGATGGCAAATTGCATCTAAATAAAGCCCTTAAAAATACTAACGGCTTGATCTTCCACTCCTGTCTCCTTTACATCTTTCTTTCATCCCTTTACCAAATGTAGAAAAACTTCAGAGCTTGGCTCCCTGCTAATCAGTATTTTAGAATGTCATTTGTAAGCTGACAAATCAACATTACCCAGGGGTCCTATTAACAGAGTCTGTCTATTCTGTTAACAGGCCCTATTTGTCTAGAATTAGCACAGCAAAGATGGCAGTAAGTACTCCAGGTGTTTTGACTTTGTGGAAGGCCCTGGAACTTGGGAATTTCTGGTACCATCCCTATTTCTCTGAAGTGTAGATGTTTTTTCGAGTCTTTGTACCCTCAACTGACACAATCAACATCTGACCTGCTGCTGTCTGACCAACGTGCCTGAGAGCAAACACATATGCCTGGGGCATTTGCATGAGAAAGAGGGATTGCCCAGCACTTTCCAGGATCTACTGTCCTGCTGTGAGAGCAAATTCTGTGTCTGGGGACTGCCAGAGTGGCTGATACATCTTCCAGAGCTCATCAGCCCTGCTGCTGGGCATGTGCCTCCAGGCATGTGAGTAGCCACAGTAAGAGAAGACTTTTGCCTCGTTTCACAGATTCGTGGTGTGTGGTCTGCCCTTCATTGCAGGCTATGATGTGTGCTGCAGGTGAGATAAGGACATCTTCAGGGCATCAGTTAGGGATGGAAGGGGCAGCAATGTCTGATGTTCCTAGGGATGTAGTCAAAGTTTTGACTGATCTTTCCAAATTTTAAATCAAGATTTAGCCTACCAGACTGGCCCTGTCATGTGCAGATAAGCCAGCAGCAAAATGATGGGAGCTCTGCACCAGGTGACTTGATGACAAGTCTCATATCTAACTGGCTTTGATTTCACCAAGGGCTTGGGTTATAAATCCAAAATTTAACTCCCTCCTCCTTAATAAGG
Source organism: Urocynchramus pylzowi (assembly GCA_013397555.1). Classification (NCBI taxonomy): domain Eukaryota; kingdom Metazoa; phylum Chordata; class Aves; order Passeriformes; family Fringillidae; genus Urocynchramus; species Urocynchramus pylzowi. The sequence continues at coordinate 425,482 of VZRH01000951.1, forward strand.
AAGAAAATTCCTCTCTAGAATCAAACTTCTGTAAAATCAGTTAATTTCCTCAGGTTACTTTTTTAATTGTCGACTGAACTAACCATCCACTTCAGAAAGCAGAACCCTCACATCTTTTCTCTTGTCAATAAACAGGACCCTGTCTTTTGTACAAATGCTTATGTGGGCCAGTAGTGGGGTTGTTGTTTTGATTAATCACCTGAACAGCTGTAACAGCCTTAAGAGTTTTCTGCATGTGTCATCCAGCTGGCAAAGAGATTTTAATTCATCAGAGCATCTAAACTTAATTATAACTGATGTAAAGTCCTGGGGGTTGGCATGGAAAGATAAGATTTAGTGAGGGAAAAAAGAAAGTAACATGCTGTCCCTTTGTGTAAGGCATTTTAAAAGAACAAAAACACAAAAAAGTCCAGGACTTCAGTTAAATGCTTATTTTGAGACAAAAGATAGGAGGTTTTTACAATTTATTTATGTCAGAAGACAGAAATTAATATATACATTTGTTGAAATCAATACTCCCCCCCAGTCTATACTCAGAGGAAAAACTGTAACACAGACTCATGGAAGAGTGGCTCTGTGTTTACTGGTGTGGTCTGTTTGGCTGCCTCAACCACTTCCTTGTGATCAAAAGATACAGGCGTCTGTCATAAACACAAATGATTCCAGCAGATTCTCAAAACTGTTAACAGAGAGGTTAATTGGAGAATAAAGGACGAAAGTTCACAAACCTGGAGGCACAAACTGCGGGATCTGTTCTGCACTCTGCAGGTCTGAGTGTTACTTTGCAGACAAATTACTTTACCAGATTTTTTATACTGCAGTTTTGTTTCCTATTTTTTCATCTTTCTGTAGATGTGTCCTGGCATTTTTTTCTGATTTCTCATGGCAGGTTTCAAGATGAACTTGTAAAAAGTCAATTTTCCCAATGCTGCTTTAATGCTTTCTTTCATAATTAGTCTAGATGTTGCTGTCTGAAAATATACATTAAAAAAAAATTAGTATTCCACACTTTTCTGGGAAACTGAATGTCTCTCCATGGATTTTGTGGCTCTGTTTTCATTCATTCCTCAGCTCAGAAAAAGATAACACAGGTGGCATGATGCATTCTTTGCAGTTACTCCACCCAGCATGAGGAAGCTCCTTTTCCCCCAGGAGGAGATCCCAGCTGTAACACAGTCTCTCCAGCAGAAAAGGACAGCAAGCAGTTCACACTATCATAAACAGAAAAATAGGGAAAATAGAAGGGGTTTTCTTAAATGGTTTTAAAAATATTTACAGTTAACTTTTTATGTCCTTGGGAATCCATAAATTGTATAAACAGGAACTTGGGGACTTATGGGAAGAAGATTGTTATTGTCTTTATATTTTAAAGCCACGTTGCTCCTAAGATACAATATAGGCTTCCCAGAGAATCAGAAAAACACTAGAGGTCCTTAAACTAATGCTTGTGGATAAATAAAGATTTTTTTATTATTATTTTTTTTAAGCTTACATATTAATTTATTTTTCTTTCAGGGAGATCAAGTCAAAGTTCCTTACTTTGTATCTAAACAGTGGGGCTCTTTCTTCACGGACAGATTGCCAGGCCTGGAAAATGCAGAGGAGACCTCAGTTCACACGTGGTCCTGTAAATGTATTAGCACTTACAGCACTATTGCAATCCCTAGTCTGGAAGCAATAGCAGGTAAGGAAGATGTTTGGAGCTTTTTTCTAATGAATATGCAGTATTCATAGTAAGTTTGTAGTGCTGTAGATCTGGGTTTCAGATTACATGTATCTAAAATACATTCAAAATACTCTGTTCATATGATGCAACACTAGTGGCTATTGATTACTTTGATGTTTGTGCTTTTAATTGTTGCTTGATACACCAAAGGTTTTGTTTGTGCTTGCAAAGACGAGGTGTTTAATTGAGTCCCTATTATAGATAGGGTGCAACATTTACCAGACTGTAGATTAGTTCCTGAACTTCCCTACTTCCCCACTGTGATTTGCTGTTTCTCCTTTCAGTGGTGATAGACATTCAAAACAAACAACATGTAAAGTTACTTGGGAGTGTTATACTTACAAAAATATTTCTCACTGATCTGCCTTGTTACACTTCCCCTGTCAGCTTGCTGTAACTTTGCAGCTACAGTACATAACCTGGGATTGCAAAGTGCTGATGAGGACCCCCATGTGCTCCATGTATCATTTTGCATTACTGAGCTTTGTCTATACCCATACCTAAATAAATAAACGAATTATTAAATGAATGAAGAACACAGCAAGCATTTACTGTACTAACCCCTCCATTCATCATCTGTTGCCTGCTTCGTGCATAGCACGAAGGAATGAAAGGTTTGTTGCAAGAGAGCATTTCAGGCTTGCCCAGCAGTGACTTCTACAGCAGGACATGTGATAGACCTTTTCTTAGCAACCATATTTTACACATGTACTTACACTGTATGGATATTTCAAAACAGAACAATCATAGACTGCCACAATTTATTTATGCCTCTGATATTTGCCATTTTGCAATCTATTTCAGCCTAAAGACACAAAGCCCAAACATACCAAGGGAAAATGTCAACAGAGAGATAATTTCTGTAAAACTCCCATCTAGTACCTTTTCCAGGGTCATGCTGTGGCTTGCCCTGGAAAAGGAAGTGTTGACCAAGAGAAAATGGTCAGCCACAGTCTGAAACTCGCCTCCCAGCCAGCTCCCCACCAACCACAGCTCATTTTAAAGGACAAGCAAGGCCTCTCAACCTCAAATGTATGACAAGCTTTCCAGCTACAGATGAAAGGGTGGAAACCCTTAAGGTATATCTGGGCAGTTAGTGAGTAGGATAGCTGCCTGTCATCAGCAGTGGAGCTCCTGCAAAGCCTGTTTCTCCATGAGGAGGGACACCGTGTGCTGTCCCTCGCTGCACTGAACCAATGCTGGGGCAGGAGGTCGTGTCTGTAAAAGTTAAACCCCAGTGCTAAAGGACAGGAGAAATAATGTTTTAAACTTGCAGCTGTGCACCAGACAGCCGACTCGAAGGTACGAGAACATCTCTGCTTTCTTACAGAAAACAGTATTTCTTGTTTGTTTTTGTGGAAGAGCAGATGTTCATTATTATGGATGTTAAGGAATTCCTGACTCCTCTTGAATACCTTGTCTGACTCCTGTCACAGCAAGCTGTGAGAATCCCTGCTCTGCCAAGCCCTGAAGTTTTTAGCAGCAGTTGTAAGCAAGTCATATCTTAGCTATAGCTATTTGGGAATAACTAGCTAGAAGAGATTGAAATGGGTTACGCGAGCTTGATGCTCTCCAGCTTTTCCTTTCCCATTCATCAGCTTTAATTACCAGCAGAGGACTTTCTACTGGCAAGCTGCAAAAACTCAGGCCTTTCCTCAAGATGCCCTGAGCCCAAGCATGCAGCCAGGCTGCCACCATGCTGACCACACGAGCTCCCAGCCAGCGATGTGCTGACTGTGTGAGCTCAGCTCCGGCTGGCTCAGCCTTGGCAGCACCTCGCTCAGCCTGACCCAGCCAAACAAGCTGCCACCTCACTGGAGGTGCACTGCAGCCTCCTGTGAGCTGGGGGTTGACAAGGGCTTCTCTCTCAACAGTGTCTGACCTGGCTTTTGTACACCTACATGAGCGGTAGTAAGTGCCAAGTACAAGTCAGGATGCCAACAGCTTGTGATCTGCAAAAATATTTGATGAAATGTGGCAGATGGCTGCAGTGCTGACTTTAGGATTGATTCTTGTCCTTTGGCTGCAGTGAGTGTTTGTGCATAAAGAACAGCTTGGTTTGCTTCTCCAGACACATTGAAAAAGATTATTCCAAAGACTATTCAACATTACTTAATACTAGTAACACATTTACTCAATACCAGTTCAAAGATGAATTAGAAGTTCTGAATTTTAATCTCACCTCTGGCAAGGAAGGTGTTACAGGAATTGCACACTATTGCACCACTGTTCATCATCTAAACTCTCCTGAGATTCTCTGAAGAGAAACTGGCATTTTCTTTGTGCATGAAAAAACTGTATTTCATTTATTGTTAAAATTGCCCAAAGGAGACCTTCTACAATACCTTCTGGGCACTTCCATCACTTTGGATTGGAAATCAGATATATGTTGTATTGACAGTACATGGTTAATAAAATAGTGGAAGCCAATGTCCCTACTCCTGTTCTACATGCCTCACTCACAAAACCATCTGTTTCTCCACTTCTCTGCTGTTGAGTTTCTCCTCATTTACAGCTCCCTTACAGATTTTGAGCATTTTAAAGCACAATGATATCATGAGACAGATTTTCCAAACTGGGATCCATTACTGTGGGAATGTTACTTTATAGCTCCCACATGGAAATTAAAGGTGTGGAGGTCTCTCTGAAAAATGACATTCTACATAAACCACAGTTTCCAGGACAACCTTCTCCACTCCAGAAGGTTAGGTGTGAGCCAAGTGGAGGAGGATTGCTCTTATCTTTCCTACCTGAATAATCTGAAATATACCTTCAAGGACAGCGACCACTACTCTGTGACCACGTGACCACATTTCCAGATCCCCATGTTAATAATTGTATTTCCTGCATCATATGGGTATTCCAACAGTAATTTCAACAATTCAAAAATACCATTTCAGACAAGTCTTTTGATTAACAGTTCTTTGATCCAAAAATATGATGTGCATATTTCAAGCTAATGCTTTGCCTTTCAATCTCACTGTATTTGGTATTCTTACAAAAGCCACACTTCAGAAAATTCCATGAGGAGTTTTATGGAGGGGATTTTTGTAAGGTTTTTTTTTTTTTTCCTTCATTGTAAAGAAAAGAATTGGGCTCTAAATTGTAGTAAGGAGAATATTAAAAACTTTTTTTCTAATTTCATATTTCTTAACCTAATGTTGTAAATTTGTCTCATAACCTTTGACTGGTGAAGTTTGTCATAGGATTAAAAACTACTGCAAGCAAAAAAGGAGATTGAGTGATGCTAGAGCTCAAGAGAATTTCATTTCAGAGAAGAATTAGTGCAAATGTAAATGTATTATGGAGACAGAGTTCATTTCACACTTTGGAGATTTGATAACCAAGCTTGTGTGATGCATGAGCAAAATGCATTTTTTTAAATCTTGTATGCAATATGGAATTGTATCAGGGTTTTCCCATATGGCTGCCTAAGTTTTTCTTCATGCCTTATTGTTACTTCAATTAGATAGAACTAGAGAAAAAAATCTCCATTATAATTAACCAAAGCTGTCTCTTTAAAGATGCCTACAGATCCCTGCCACTTTCTGCGGGAGTTGGAGTCGTCAGCCTGCTTGCTGTATAAATATAATGATAAAATTGCCAGTGAACCATGACAAAGAAGTTCATGTTTCTGCTTAGAGCTGCAAATTATCTGCACAATGGAAAGCTCAAGGCAGCCGTGGCTGGGGCTCCAGAGCTGGCAATGTGCAGGTCGCAGATACACGGGTTTGCCCAGCAGAGATCAACTACAAATTGCAAACTTCACACACCATCTTCCACATGTATTTTAAAGGTGAATGCCCTGGAGGAATCAACTGTTATCATGGAAGGCATGAATTTCACTAATCTCGTGATATACTAATCACTAATCAGCCATATACTACACTAATCAGCCATATACTGATTTCTGTATCCTGAACAGCAACATTTGTAATTGTTGCTGAAGTGAAACAAAAAAAAAAAAAATTCCTCATGTTTTTGCACCTTAGTTCTATGTTTATTCATTGACATCACATCACTTAAAGTAAAATCCAACTTCTTTTAAAATTAAATTAGTCCTTGCTGTAACTAACCAGATTGATAACTGTGCTCTTATGCAAAGGATACAATAATATATAATTCCCTTAAACACATAGAACTATCTATATTATGCATTGCTAGTTAGCTGTAACCTTTCATATTTAATGCCTTATCTTACAACTGTGCTTTTACTTGCCATCTTCAGTGTCAGACTGTATCTATACAATAGCATCGAAACACTAAGTTTATCAAAATCCTTTGAGGATTTAAACTGCTTTGGGAATTTGCTGTTGCAAATAATAGTTGCTGCTACAAGGCCAAAGAGGTCATTTTTATACTTAAAGTTTTTATGCCAAAAAAGTATTCTTACACCAGGTGGAAAATTGGTGTAAATACACAACAGTAACATTTCCAAGGTTTTCTGGCCCTGAGGTTTCATACAAGGAAAAAAAAAAACCAGATAATAAAGATAACTGAATAGAGAGAAGATATGTGTTCTGAGTGTATAAACAGCATCTTGATCTATGTGTCAGTTGAAAAGCATCAGATAATGTAAATCTGATTCATCTGTTCCAGGAAACTAGTTTCAATGTTCTCCTTTTAGAAGAAAAAAGAAAAAATAAAAAACAAACAAATATAAGGCATCTATTTTTTCAGCTGAAAAATACAGCTGAAACCAACAATAAACAGCATTTTAACCATAAAAAATTATTGTTCAATAAATCAGGACTAGTTTATAAAAAGTCTTCAGGACCTAGTTACTTCCCAAATGGTCTGAGACCTCATCTTTACCACAAGATTTGACCTCTTGATAGTAATTTTCAGTGTAGAAAGGACAATATTCAGTGTATTACAGTTTGATCAGGCTTTCCTTCCTCCTTCAGAAAGGTGTATTGACTTGTGCCCCTGAAGGCCATGTCAAATCATGCAGAACCCAAAAGATTACTTCCTAGCCAATAGCTGACAGAAATGTTCCTGCCATCGTTATTCTGCTCTATGAGATGTCAAAGTACAGCCACCTCGAAAAGATTAAAGGGAGAACTCATGAGCAACTCATTAAGAAAGGGGGAACCACTCAATCATTTCTGCTTTAAAGTTATCCTTCAACTCAGGCAGCATAATTTCATTTGCAGGCTGTAACTAAAGCTATAATTGGGGTTTGACTGGATTGCAGGCTTATGGGGTGGGTTTAGACTGACACTTTATAAACCCTGGTCATAATACAAAGTGTTGATAATTTTTGAGCATGAAAACTAGTGGAAATAGGTAAATCACCAAGTATTGAAAATACCTGTCTGACCAGGTTGAAATTGTACATGACCTGCAACCTCTCATGTAAAAAAAAACATTGCTGGAAGGACATTTATGTATTCTGGACTGATGCCTAACATATTCCCTCTAGATTAAGATGGTCACACATGCACAAAAAACTTGTCTTGGCCTTGTCTTCATGTGTGTCTGTGTGTGGATTTTTATTTTAAGGTAAACAATGTTTGTCACCCCTCCAGAGGAAAAAAAAATCAGGGCAAGGGGAAGAAGACATTTGTTTTACAAGAGAGGGGTACATGATGAGATTAACCCATCTCATGAGTTTGGAGAGGAAGGTTGATCTTGGTGAGTTTACTTCAAAATGAAAGTAAAGGGGTGTATCATCTCTGCATTTGTCTTAATGTAGCTCCTTCACAGTCTCAAAATGCAGGGTTTTGTTTTTTTTTTTCTTTTAATCAACCAGAAATGCCTGTCAGCTCAAACAATTGCTTGTTTCCAGGCTAACTTCTTGAACCTACGTCAGAAGCCCTTCCTCCTGCTCTAAGATCAAGAATGAGTCATTCACACTCAGAAATTAATTAACAGATCCCTGAAAGACTAACACATCCTCGTAGGATCTTGGCATTGTCTCAAGATTTTTTTATAGATTAAGTCTTCACCTAGATAGTTAAAAATATTATAGTCCAATATTTTCTTCTGATCGGTTCCAGATCAAGCAAAGAACCACACAGGGCTGTTTTCTCACAAGACTTTCAAAAACCACTGTTTAAACTAAAACAGAAATGAGAAACATTTCCCTCTCATAGAAATAATGAGTTTTCTCATGAAAACCCAAAACAGCCAAGGAATTTCCAAGGCTTTCCTTCACTGCAGACCCTTATCAGGCTCAGCTGCGAGTTAGTGCACGCCTTGTGCACAGCTGTTTTGCTCAGGAAGGGGTCAGCGGTCCCTTGGCCATAGGGTAGGCCCAGAGCAATGTGACTTGTTATTCCCAAGATAATTACAGTAAAATTGCACACCACAAGCAATCGCAGCAGCCACGATGGGACAGTCATTCCATTTCCCCAGGCACTCGTCCATCTGCAAAGCTGGTAGTGAAGCTGCTGCTGCACATATCCCTGCAGTTTGCCACTTGGGTTTTCTCCAATGGCACTGTCTTCTGTTAGATACCACAGAAAAGTAACCAGTGACAAACCTCAGTGGCACTGGAGCTCTGGCTCAGGCCAAGCTCAGGCCACAAATGTCTGTTGGCAGTGCCACAGGCATGATCTCCAACCAATACACCTGTGTTGGCAAAACCTCTTATGTAAGTGCAAACCTGCACTTTGAGTGAGAATAGTTTTAGTCTTTATTCCTGCACGGCCAGGGTAAACTGCACTAGCTTATATCACCAACTGTATCCAAAGTCAGAAGCTTTCTCCTGTGGAGCAAACCTATATTGAGGAGTGCCCCCTTTCCCATGCGACACCACCCAGATATTCTCCTCCTCTCCAACTTCTGAGTTATGGAATATGCAGACAGCAGCACTGACTTTCATGTAATTGACAGAAGGAATGCTTATCTCATGCTGACTTCACTCTTTTGGGAGCTTTGCTTTAGTATAGCAAACATCTGACCTACAGCTTAAGAAAATCAACCTTAGAAGTTTCTCTAAAAATAATTGCTATCAGATAAATCTACTTGTGGCCTTGGGATTTTTTTCTTTTTGCCTCTAGTATGCTATCTCACATCCTGAGCTTTTAGTACAAGTGCTGCTTTGACTGTTACAAAATAGAGATGGGTCAGGAGATAAACAAATATTTAGTATTTAAGAAAAAGCAACACCTGTTACAGGTTACCCACAGACTGGCAAGTCAGGTCACTCGAAGCAAAACTGGTGAGTTTCCCCGCAGCAATTGTGCTTACTCCACTGCTAAGAAATAATTATTAGAAGTTGTTATCATTAAGAAATTAATATTTTCTTTCAGCAGTGATTTTGAAATACAATGAAAGATTCATGATAAAGCTTCTAAGCCAGCATTAATTATAGAAAATCCTGTAAAAGGAAAAGAATTTATTCTAGCTGATGGTTTGCCTTCTTCCCCTATAATTACCTCACACAGATGTAAGATCGAGCTGTGACAGTGTTTTCTGAAATTTGACACAATTAAGCAGTGTAGATATTTTTTTTTCAAACTTGGGTGTCACTAACAAGGTTTTAGTTCTTTTCATCATGCCTTTTCCTTGGTGATAATCAGGAGGATATATTTGGATTCACTTAAGAACACAACCCTGCTGTTTACTAGGAGGCTTCTGCAGCATCTGGCACCAGCTCTGCTCACTGGCAGGGAGCAGACCTCAGGGTGGGAGGGGGAGTTCTGCTTTCTGTAGAGCTTCTCACTCATCCCGGGGATGCTGCTGTGGTGTCATGATGAAAAAATGTTGGCTTTGCTTTTGTTGGTCAATACTGAAAAATGATTCCTGACATTTCTGCTGTGTATTTTGGGAGAAATCTGTTTCAGTCTTGGACTGTGCTTTTAATTGAAAAACAATGACATCCACCTAAAGTGCTTAGTTAAGATTTTATTTGTTTAATGTATTGGTTTGTTCAAGGAAATTTTAAAAAATTAGAGTAGTAAGTTTATCAAGCAGGCCTGTGTCTGGATTAAATTAAAATTGTCTTCCATTCAGTTACTCAAATACTTTCCTGATCACTCATTGAGAATATTACATTTTCCTTTCTTCTTGTGGTTTCTCTTTCTTGCTTGCGGGTGGAACTCCAAGTCTTCCTCTGATAAAAGCTTGTGGCATTGATTTAGCTGGCCTACACTAAGTGCACAGCACATGAGACAGTGAGATGCTGTAACTGTGATATAAATCCATCCATCCATAGCTCCTAAGTACATGCATGGATATGGGTATACTTAAGCATCAGAACACAATGTTGTACTTAATGTCACTTAATACCTGGATCTGGATAACTGGAACACAGTAACTGGCAGTAGCTACTGTTCAAATATCATCCTCGTTATTTTGTTCACATCAGGGCTGCTGGAGGCCTGTAAGGGAGGCAGAGCAGGAGGTCTTCTGAGCTCAAGTTAAGCCATACAACCTGTGAGGGTTGCCCAAGACTTTAGGAAGTGCTAAAGTGCTAACACCACTGTAAAAACCCCATCAAGGAAAGCAGTATTCATCACTCACTTGCACTCAGGCTGGTGTGGGAACCAAGAAGGGAACGGGACAGGAATTCAGGGTGATACATCTGATAACTGGCATTTCTGTAGATCTAGGACCTTCTGTATTCATCTGGGACCCTCTTGGGACTCTTCACATCTGATTTCTAGGAATCTTTGGCTCTTAAAGGAAATATCCTGTTTGTCTTGGTTTAAAAAAATAAATTAGTCTGGGTGGAATTACCTAAGAATGATAGAAGAATTCTGAGCCTGTGGTTCTCAAGCAATTAGGTAGAGTCAGCTAGTTCCTTCTTCCAGTCTCAGGCTGTTTCACTTGTTCAAGTCTACTTAGGGGTTTTTTATGATAATGGCAATATTGGATGAGTTTTGTGCTGAATTCATTATCAATGCAGGTTAGGACTCATTAGAGCCTTGCTGTCAAACTGTATCTACATATCTGCCCCCTGCCTAATTCATGACTCTCCATCAGGGTTAGGTAAGAGGTGGGTGCCAAGATGCAAAGGTCTACCACCACAGCAGCAGCTGTGAGCATGCACACCAGCAAACCCTGAAGAATTTGCCGGGGAAAAAACACAAGGAAAACAACAACTTGGACATAAGCAACTAATTTATTTTTCCCCCCAAGATTGGCTTTATTATCGAATACTGTATGGTTTTGGTTTTTTTTCATGCTTTTGCAAAATGGATATAGATGTTTTCTAGTCATCTTCCAAAGTCAGCTTGCTGAGACAAAAGCAACATTTAAATTGATAGATTGGGGTGTGAATATATAAAAATCTCTTTTTGTAGCCTTTTGCATTGTATATAGAATGGTTTGGGTGTTTAAAGTGATTCTGTAAAGCTAGTTTACCAAGAAATACCAATTAAATTACCATTTTGATCCAGCTGATTCTTTTCTTCAGCAATTATCAACTCTGTAGCAAGTCTGCCCCATTTGTGCTGCTCTTTGATTAAACTACTCTTGGGAAACTCCAGACTGCTAGACTATTAAGCTAGTAAAAACTTTTTTATAAAAGTAACTGTATGACATTTGATTTTTATAGCTCGTAAAGATATTTGGAAATATTTGCTTTCTTTTTCCATTTATTTTGTCATTGAAACCTTTGTGTTAAACTGAGTGTCATAAATAGACTCAGCAGCCAGTAAATCCACTGGGCCTTCTTCGTACTAGGAAAACATCTGCCCGTTCTGCCGTGCTCACAGTGAGCTCCAGAGATTTCCTTGACTCGGACAAAATGAGAAAATTAACTTATTTGACAAGCTAAAATCACTTACTTAAATGATTCTCTTCCAATTATCTTTCCTCCTATTCCTATTTTATTCCAGCCTCTATCTGATTTTTCAGCTTGATCTAAGTACTCATTTGTTGCTGTATTATGTTCAGTATGAGCTTAAAGCTGCAGTCCTGGATGCTGTCCTGGTGCCTGCTCACGAATCACTTGTGAGACAGAACTGGATTTCCTGTTGTTTTTGCAGAAACTACTAAAGTTGTGGGTTTCTGTTTCATAGAAGCTGTTGAGTGGGGGGGAAAAAAATTGCAGCATGTAGTGATAGGATGTCACTTCCCCAAATTTGCTTCAAATTAAATTTTAAAAATTGCAATTCCTAAGTTATTGTACAGATGAGCTGAGTAATAGCCTTTATGCTTTACTTTGGTTCTAAAAGACAACCTGGAAAGGACCTAACCCTGTTTGGGGGAAGGTTGGTTTTTCTTTTCATTTATTGGAAAGGGAATTGTTTCTTGAACTAAGTTTTATTTATATGTTTTTTAATTTGGTTTCTTGAACTTTGAGTACGAGGTGAGCACGGGAAGTATCAGTTTTCTGGCTGTGAGGGTGGGTGGGTCACTGTTGGCAGCAGAGGCTTTTGAAAAGTTACAGAGAAGAAAGCTTTGACTGTTCAGAGCTATTTTAATGCATTCAGTGTTCTTTACAGACTGGAAGTGATGAGTACATCAAGTTACAAGTGCAGATTTCTAAGAATGCTTGATACAAAATGATGTTGTTAACACTGGACTGCAAGAAGGTCTAAGAGTGCGTGCCTTTTGGGAATCTTGCTTCAACAGCCATGAAAAACAAAAAAAAAGGAACTGATTATTTGTTTTAAACATAGCCCTCTTAGAAATACATTGCTGAGATAAAACAGAAGTGTGACAAGTTTGAAGAATGAACTTGAAGGTGTATTGGGAGAAAAACTGCATCTAGGCTCAATGAAGACTTTTTATTAGTATTTAAGCATTCGGTAAATAATTTTCTCTGACTAGCATTATTTCAGCAATCAAGAAACTGAATATCCTTTACTGCAGTTGAATAAACTCTGAAAGCCAATCCCTTGAACAGCTGAAGATGTCAAATAAATGTGTAATCATGCAATCTGATTTAATTCTGATGCCGGTGAGCAAACAGCTCAAGGTTTTAAGAAGTACTGCTATTCACCACAAGCTTATTTTTTATGTGATACAGGCTGTGTTGCTAATCAGATGTGGTATGTTTCTGTCTTGCAGATTTACCACTGGATTATAGATTTACACGATTTTCCTCAAATAGTTCAGCGACTGATGGGTACTACCCAAGCCCTCCAAGAGCACTGCTGCCAAATGAGGACTCAGTGATGATGAAATAGGTTGTTGCTTTTTCCTTAGATAACCCTGTGGCCCTTACTTAAACTGCTATCAAAGGCTAATTGGTGAAAATGCTCTGTGATGCTTCATAAAATAGAGTGATGGATTAAAGCAGACTCCTGTGTAGATTTGTGTTTCACTTGTTTCTCTAGTCCAGCTGGAACAGGTGAGTGATGCATCCTTCTCTCTAAGTCTTCTGACCACCACTGCCTTTCACAAAGTGCTGCTGCCTTCCATGCACAGTAATAGCTCATCCCAAGTTGCATTCTACATTTTTGAGGACATTTTAGGTACTCTCCCTATGTAAGGTGATGCTGTTGCTACCATAAGCCCCAAGAAAGGCACAAACCAGACCCTCAGCCATATTTCAGTTAACAGTTGCCTTGGACAGCCCAGGTTATCACCATACACCAATGTTTTGCAGGCTCTGAGGAATTTATTCTCATAGTGTAACTGTTCTTGGAGACAGAGAAAGACTGAGTCCCAAAGAGAAAGTTCATCATACTCAAAGAGAGATTTGAATGGGATTTAGGCAACTGAATGCAGACTGATAATGCAGAAAGCCTTTATCGTGCTTTGTATTCCTGAAAATGCCTGACCACTCTTCAGCCATAAGGTTCCCTACATGCCTTTTTTCTCCTTTGGTCTGCAATACCTCAAGCATCAGAGCACTTCTGCAGAAGGAGGGAAACCTGCATACATTTCCCTTCTCTGATGGAGTGGATTCAAACCCACATCCTCCACCTCTCAAGAGCAGGAAAGGTATAGCAACCAGCCATCTTTGCTAATTACAGCCTCAGCCAGAAGGGGAGCAAGACTCAAGGCATGAACTGAAAATGAGTGATTTTTACCTGCTTATTTAAACAAACAGGAATCCTGCTCTCTGTGGATTTAGGTTCAAAGACCTGTTCTCCAGCACTTAGGACAGGAAGAGCTCAATAGGTTAGCAGAAGCAAAAACATGTCAAATATTTAGTCAGCAGTTTTGTCACACTAGGATGGCAGATTTTTGGTTAAACTTCCCTCAAAGTTTAAAGCACAATAAAGAGAAATTTAATTTTCTTGTTTCCAAGGAAAAGAACTCACTTTGTTAGGCCTAGATGATTACCAGAATATATTTATTTTGTGTCACCAAGCTCACTCTGTATCTTCGTGGCTTCATCAGCTAAAATATTTTATGTCAGAATCAGACACAAACACCATTCCACCTTGTTTCAGAGATACTGGCCTCTGTCTGCATATTTTTTTCCTGCCTTTACATAAAATGTTATTTTTACCTTCTTGTGGACCAGTATACTTGCAAGTAATAAACAACATTTCCAAACTAGCATCAAGCATTAGTTTGTTGAATGGGAAACATAAAACAAATGGGGACAAAACTGAGGAAAAATTCCTTTAAGACAAGGTGAATGAGGAATGAAAATGAAAGTGCCATTCACCTCATAAAATATAGGCTGAAAATGTTTTACTTAAGATGAAAACAGTTAGTAATAGTGGAGTTCATTTGGAAATTTTTTAATCAGCATCAATGTCTTCAGCAGCAAATCTGGCTCATGACAGTGCTATGACTTGTATTAAGGAGAAAAATACCCAGATTAAAATCTCAGATTCCTGATTACAGCATCTTTGAAATTCTAGCCTGAATCAAGTAATTTTCTGCAAATAATTTCTAATTAATTTATGGTCCAAACCCATATGGTGTACCCTCACACTTCTATTGTTATGAATTTGGAACTAATTTTTTTAGGTTGGGGATTTTTTTTTCATTTATTTTTTAAAGAAAACTAATTCAATTGTTATGGAAAATCAGACTGAAAATCTTCTGAGTCCTTGGGTCCTGGTGTCTCAGTGGAGAAGCAGTATTTTTTTTTAATGGAAAGGTGGCAGATTCTAAGAACAGCCTGAACACAAAGCTCACCAGAAGAAATACATATGCCCATCTCAGTCAAAGACTGTCACCAGCCATTTGCACTTGCTGCCAGAAGGACCTCACAGGAGCAGATAAAGAAGAGGATGACAGGAAGCTGCTGTAAGCACGACTCCATGTGCTACTGTAGTCTGTGGCTGCAGGAAGACTTGGGAAAAATAACTGGTGTGCTTGCCCGAAAAGTAGAGTTCCTCTTACTTAAAGACTCTTCTATTCAAGAATCTGTGAAAATTATACAGGTCTTATTACAAAGCAGAGATTGGCAATGGAGGAATGAGGTGGCAGTTGGTGCTGTGGCAAGAGGAGAGCTATTGGAAATGGCATGAAGAACCAGGGAGAGGAAATGCACGTGGCAGAAAATTGGTCGAGAGCTGGCCATATTTAATATGACACTTAGTAAAGACACCATCTTTGCTTTTTCCTTATTTCTGATATCTTCTTTGTTTTATTTAACCCCTTGAAATCTCTGAAATTTCTTGGATTCTCTTGTGAGAGGCCATTGTTTTTTTTAACCCCTGGAAATCTCTGAAATTTCTTGGATTCTCTTGTGAGAGGCCATTGACAGAGAGATTGCTGAAGTGCCTGCAAAACTATCTTGAGCATCGGCAGGGAGACATAAAGTTGTAAAGTTTCCTTGAAATCACTGTGTCTGGTCAGACAGCCCTGAAAGCCACAGTTTTGCTTAAAACCAGAGATGAATACCAAGTCTCTTTTGGTGTCTGTTTTGGTATAAAGCACATGTGTTGTCTGGATTTTAAAATAAAGTGAATTTATTTCTGAAAAAAAATGTTCTCTGAATTTGCTTTATAGCTGAGCAGCAAAATGAGAAAAAGGAGACAAGCTTGTCTCAAAGCAGTGCAAGGAGAGGTTTTTCTATAGCCTCAAACAAAACAAAATTTTACCTGCTCAGCATAAGACATATAAAACAACCAAAAAGTTTAACAAATTAATACCTTTAATACTGGTAGGGAAGTAATCTTTGATGCACAGAAGAGCTCAGTGCAGGTTTCCTGACTAGAGCTTCTTCATGGGAACTGAAGGCTTCTTCACCCCCAATGAGAAGTTAAATAAACAAACTCAGGCAGATTATCTGTGGCAACCACAGGGCACTGCTGGACACAGGATTTGCCCCTTCCCCAGGCTGATGGGGTTCTCCAGCTCACCTGAGTCCCATATCTGTGGTAGTGCAGTAGCAATTCTTAAGGGAATTCCCAGGAAAATTTCTCTGATGACAGGCACCAGGAACCAGCATTTCCCAAATCTAATTGTCTTTCCTCCTGAGGCCAAGTATGCATTAAGTCATGCCAAGGTAAACAACAGCAGAGTGTAGGAATATGTTACTCAGCAGAGATGTCACCAGTGGGAAGGTGACATCTGAACTTCCCTTTTGCCACCACAGGGAACAAAAACACAGTAAGCATAAAACACACTTTCATACATGAACTTGATGTTTCACAGCACAGTTTCTCAGAAAGTCAGGTTTACAAGTAAAGCCACCTCTGTGCAAGAAGGTAGGAGAATCACACACTTCACCACAGGGATCTGATGGGAAGATGTTGCTTGGACTTCCCTGGGAAGGCAGCATGGCATGGAGCAGCCTGCTGCTCCTCAGTGTCATGGAAGGAGCAAGACAGGTTTTACAGTACATTTAAGCAACTGACTTTTAAAGCAAAATATGCCTCTTTCTGTACATATGCCTGGAGGCAAATAGCATTTCAGCTGACTCATGGCATCAGACTTAGGGGAGAAAGCACATGGCTAAGCTACAGGAACCTTACCTCTGTGGAGAGTGCCAGCTGTAATGGTATAATGGCTAAAATGGTGTAGCCACAGACATCTATTGTTAACAATTGGCCAGAAACCAGCCCTTCCAGCAAGCACATAGCTGATCCAGAACCCCCAGGGGAAAGGCTAAATCCCATTATAAATCCAGTTGCCTGTAATTTTGTTTTCTGCAATTCTAAGTGGAACATCAAACCCCCTTGGTGAGTCACAGGAAAGAAAAAAAAAATTAAAAGAGATTTTCTTTTGAATTTTTTTGGTACAAGAAACAAATCCTGTTTTTTGGTAAGCATTATAAATAGAAATGTTTAACTGGAAAACGGAGCCTGGATTAGAGCCAAAATAAGATGGAATCCAGGAAGTTAAACAGACTCGGTGATTTCCAGCCCTAAAAGCTTGCTAGCATCTTTCCAGGGCAAACTGGGGATTCCTGTCTACAGGACTAGTGCTGTGGCCAGCATGGCTGATCATTTTCCTGAATATGGGACAAAGGTGTGAGGTAAATCTTTCCAGTATGAAGTGGGTACCCACGGCTGTTCTGTGGCAGCCATGGCAAGACCACAGAGGTTTTACAGCTGGCCAGATGTCACAGTTCACAGAAGGGCAAACATCTGAAGCAGCACATTTAACTTCTGTCCCGCTGCAGCTAAACTGATTTAATCAGAACTGTGCTAAAAATCCCTCATGCCTCCCACTCCTGCTCCACAGCACACACGTGGCTCTCGCACACATGGCCATAAGGACTTTTAAGTGCTTGCACAGGGGTGAGAAACCATCACAGGCACTTCAAAATGATGTGATGGCTTCCAGCCCCTTCTGCACATTTGAGGTTGCAAGATACAAAATGGTAGTTGCACAAACGGAGCAGCAGTCTGCACAGCAGCTCCAACAGCCCAGCCAGAGCAGATTCTCCAGCCAGAAAGGTATTTCTGCTTTCCACTGGCTACTAGATTTTGAGTAAAAACACTTAAACACTCCATTTGATTCCCCCTTAAAAGGCTGGGAACTTATATTCTTTTTAAGAGGGAAGAAAATTATAAACTACCTTACACTGTATACAGGGAAAAATAGGAAAAAAAAATAGGTGTTCTTGTTCAAAGTTTATGAGAGTGGTACTTTCAAGATGTATTTTAAGAAATAAGCCCATTAACTTTCAGTAGACCTTGTTCTGTCACAACACTAAACTAATTCTAAAAATTGGGACTCCATGTGCCTAATAAATTTATATTAAATTATTAATTTCTAAAGCCTCCACAATCTCTGAGGAATAAAAGTACAGGTGAATATAGCAATTATTTTCTTGCCTTATCTCAAAATAACTCCTGAGAGTTTCAGTTTTCTTTCTATATCATCCCCTGTAACCTCAGCCCACAATGAAAAATTAAATGTGCACTCCTGGGTGCTAAGCAGCCTATAAATTATATTAAACCAGAGAAAAAAGATGCTACTGTAGATTTTGTGAAAAGAAACAACATGTTATTAAACTAAGAGATAAAAAAATCTTTATCTTACTCTGACAGAGGCCTCAAAAATACCTACTAGAAGGCTGCTGTTGAAGCAGATGCAGCAATATTGGAGACAGCAGTGTTGGAGAGAGCAGCAGTGAACTTCTATCCCTGTTTTCTCCCTCAAAGCTGCCCAGAAAATATATACACATGAACAGTCATCAATTAAAGGGCAGGATGCCATGACATGGGAACTCAGAGACTAAGGGAATGAGGGAATTATCTGTATTTCATAGGAGGTAAGGAGTTTTAGCTCAATTAAATAAACTAAGCACTCTTAGGCAGTAAGCAAGGAAATCTCTAGGCCAGTAGTAGACAGGTGATGGAAAATGGAGTATAGATGGAGGCCAAGGACAAAAAGGCTGAGGGTCAGCATGAGCTGACAATAATAGTTCAACAGGGCAATACATGGATAGAGGGTATCAGGGAAAGGAGTTCTCAGAAAATAATAACTACCAAAATATATCTATTATGTGGGATTTTCCTCTTTCCTCTAATCTTTCCCCTGTTATTTTGCAGGACTTGGAGATACTTGGTACATTACCAATATTAATCCATACACAAAATGAGGGGGAGAAAAAAAGTAACCTGAATATGATTATATGAATTTAAGAAAATAGACTTAATCTCACCCTTAAATCTTGGCTGCAGTAAATAGAATGCAGTAAATCAGAGGGAGAAGGTTACAAAGAGAAATGGAGAATCAGCGACAAGTTCGAATACAGTCTCTGAGACAAACCTTTTTCATGCACGTGTCTCTGCTGTAAGGAAGAGGAGAGAGACATGGGACTATGAAACTCTAGAACTGGGGTGGGGATAAGTAAGCAACTTGTAAAAATTTTCATGAATTCCAGCAGTTGTTTAGTTGTCTGCTTGGCTTTGTGCATACCAAGTGACTCCATAAAATTGGTGGATTCTAGCCTTAAAAATGCATTTCACTGAAAACAGCATTCTACAAGTGCTGTGACATATTTGGCATTCAGAGAGGGAGGCTGTGGCAGTCAGCTGTAGGAGAGCACTGATGAAGTCTGGCTTTGGAAGGTTCCTCTTGGTATGAGCATTAACAATCCATGCTCCCAGGGGATGGTGCTTGGCTTGTAACATCGAAGAAATTTGGAGGGAAAGAAGTTGACACTCATCATACGTGTTGAGGAAGGTCACACATTTGAAAACATAAAGTAACGACCAATTCAAATAAATAAGAAGCCACATGCTGCTGGAGAGCTGCCCCTCTGCAACCTGTTTTGATCATCAGCAGAGAAAACAAGGGATATGTGCTAAAGAGCAAGCAGGCCAGTTAGGCAGATGGACAACTGCTAGAAGAAGATGAACCTAAACCCTGTGGACATCTACAGCAATGTAAAAGCAGTAATATGGATTCTGCTGTTTAAAGGCACAGAACAGATGATGGAAGTAATTTTTTTATTCGATCAAGGTATTTCTTGGCATTTCCCATTTAAGTTCCTATGTACCTACCTTATGGTTACTGTTTTCCTGACCTGTCTCAGAACTATGAATCTGTCTCCACTCACCAATGTTTTACCTCTGATTACTGATGCTGCAGCTTCCCATTTCTTAAGAAATCTGCAGGATTTTTTTTTCATCAGACTTCCTCTCTGTTTGCCTCAGGCTAAACCAGGCTGAACATATGGTGAGAGCAAGAAAGAGGGAAAGAAAGGAAATGTAAAGCAGAGAAAGATGTTCCATTTACATACAAAGAAGAGCTGTTTAGGAAACATCTAGTGTTTTCCCCTTCCAGCTACCCTACTGATTAGTTAGGCTGCTACTAAGTAGAAGAGTAAAATGCTGCATCTGTGGGAAAGAGAGAAGTGTTTCCAGTCTGTAGATGTAGAAGCAGATGAAGGATTTTCCTGGGAGAGAAACTGCTTTGTGCCACACTGAATGTGCCCCAACCAGACAGGTATCTGGATGAGTTTAGACCGGATTTCCAAATTTCCAAAATTTGATGGAAACAAGCACTAAGAATCAGAATTTTTCTGATTCTTAAGGCTGATTTCAGGCAACTTCTTTTCATCCTAGTTTTGGAGCTGTGACTGTTTCTGTCCACTGCCTGCAGTGAGCCAGAACCCCAAATGTCCAAGTAGTAAATTGAAAGAATCATGCAACAGCCTCATAAATTTGAAGGATGTAGCAGGAACAACCAAGTTAGGACACTGTCTGGTCCACACCCTGGTTGGAAAATAGGAGATAGCCAACATTCTCCCATATAAGGGATAAGACTGGAAAATTAAAGCTGCCTTCATGTGGCTCTAATAAAGTCCAAGAAGAAGAGTTGGGCAGAGCATCTCAGATCAAGAAGGGCAGAGTGAGCAATATGCAAGTATCCAGATTTGCAGTTCTGCAGGTCAGCTACAAGAAGAGACTGGCCTAGTGCTCTTGTCCTGAAGGTTTCAGCTCACTGCACTAAGATCAGACATCACAGCTGGAGACAAAAGGCAAAGAAAACACAAAGGCTATGGTCATAACCAAATCAATTGTTTTGAAGAATTACTGAAAGAATCTGGAGAATTTTTTTTGTTTCTTTCTTTTCATTTGAAGAGTTTTGTCACTTAATGGCAACTCTAGAAGTGTTTCTTACATGGAAATTAGAGACCAAACAGATCACATAGAGAACACAGGGGTCTTTAGTGAGAAGTGGGTACTTAAAACAATAAAAAAACCCAAACCAAAATAAACAAAATCAATCAAACAAGCAAAAGAAGACAATAAAAAACCCCAAGCACACAGAGGAAAATTCTAAGTAGAAAAAAATGCTATTGAATAGGCTGGGCAGGAAGAAAGAAAAGGATGGTCAACGCTGCTTATGTGGAACAGGTAGAATGACATACAGCTTCCCTCTTTAGGCTAGCATCTTCAGTCAGCAAGGAAGAGAAACAAATTCCAAACATCCAAACTCCAAAAAGTGAGAATCAAAGGCTTTTAAGTGCATGAAGCATCAGCAGACACTTGGTGTCTGCCCCAGAACGAGCCCTACATCACTTGCTCTGTGTGGTCCTGCTGCCTTCCTTTCTTGCTGTCCTACTGAGGCAACTGGGTTTGTTCCCTCTTCACATCCTCCTGATCCAGCTTGCCAATGCAGCAGGAAAATAAAGTGTGTTTCCCTCCTCTGCAAGCCAGAGAACTATTGGGCTTTCTTGGAAGGAAGGAAGCTTTTCCTTCTCAAAGAAGAAAGGATAGATGCTGCCCAGAGGTGGCTGCTCACAGTATCTCTGATGCCACAGACATTTTCAAGACATGCACTGTACTTAAGTGTAGAGTGATTTCTCAGAGTGGACCTAAAAAATTTGCCATTGCTGGAAAAGAGACTATTTCCCACATATGTTTGGCTCAGTCACACAGACACCAGACATTGCATGTAATGTGGCTTGCCATAAAGACCAAGGAAAAATAATGAGCATGTGATGTAGGAGTAGAACAGTGTCTGACCTGAACAGTTTTCAAACAATTTCCATGAAACATACTCTGCACAACTGGCCAAGTCACTGGTCTTAGCTCCAATAGGTAAATTTAGCTCCTTTCCTAAATCCTTTCTGGAGCAATGCCACCCAAAAGGTCAGGTAGCTGTACATTTCAGTGTCACATGATGTAATTTAGGGAAATGACAGCTACAAAAACTAGTAACATCAGTGGGACTTTTCCAATTAAAAAAAAAAAATTAAAAATAAAGGGAAAAAAAGGAACAAATAAGCTAGGGATTTGATACTTGAAAGGAGAGAGGGAGTGAGAGATTTCAGGGACAGAAGCACCAGAGGAATGGAAAATATATGATGGTATGTTACTGAGTCAGTCATTTAAACCTACTTTATGGTTGGTGGCAAGAACAGATAGCCTAGGGACATGATTCATCACATCCTAATGAAGACATCTAAAACAGGTCAGATGAATTCTGCTGTAAAAAAAATTATTTTTCTCTGCAGGGTTATAAACAGTGTCTAACGTGACTAGATCAGAGGTAGTTACCAGTCAAGTATAGAACAAAAGTGCATGACACGTTCAGAGGTTTGATGGATCCCACCCAAAGCTGCTGCTCCAAATTGACATTGTTTCATTGTTTAATTGTTTTCTTCTTGCTGTCAGCGCTGAATTCGCTGGCATGCAGCAAGGCCAGCAAACCACTGAGAGAAACTCAACCTCAGCAAGAGGAGCTATACCCATGGCTAAAGAAGTGAAGGGCAGAAGAAGATCAAAGACGATCTGCAATCTTGCCTGTGCAAGTAGCATTTTGAACATAATCACACGAAACAGGACCTTGACAGGTCATCTGGTCCTCCCCTTGCTCTGAGGCAATATTCATCAGACTTTCTAGATCTGAACTGTTCTTGTCAAATATATGTCCAATTTGCATTTAAAAAGCCTCCAGGGAGAGAGGTACTGTTCACTTCTCCTTACAAATACTTTTTTTTTTTTAATCCTAGCTAGCCTAAATTTCTCTTACTGCATTTTACATGCTGTTTTCAGAGGATGAGGATAAGAGATTATTATCTTCTTTTTAGCAGCTTTTACATAGCTGAAGGCAATCTTCCTCCAGCTTCTATTCCTGAGGCTAATTTTTTCAGTCTTTCACTGTACAAGAGGCTTGCTAAAGCTGGAGCCATTTTCATTTCAAAATTGCTGGTGGCAATGCTGAAATTAATCTATTGTGGACAGATCTTGCCTCTCTTTGGTACTGCTGAATCATCCTATAAATGTTAATTTATCTGTTTAGCCTGACAAGCACTCTGAGTTACTGGAAAGTAGAACAAGCCCTGTTTTACACAAGAGGACATGAGGCAGAGGGGATTTGTGGCTCTCCACCCTGCTGGTATCTCCAGCACGTCCTAACTGCTCACCAGAGCAAGATCCAAGCAGCACATCCAATCTCATCCCTTAGGAGGCAGGAAGCCAGGAGCCCATGGTAAGGGAGCCATGGTGTGCTTTGCCTGGGTATTTGTGAGCACAGGTCATTTTTTGTACAATACAGAGAGATCCATGCACAGACCAAGGGCAGGATTTCAAAAGCCATTCAGACATTATGCTTTTCAGAATGGTAAGGGCTAATTCCATTTAACTTGGAGTCAGGTACTGAATATATGTACATACCTAATGATGCAGACATGTGACAAGTACTTAAACACCTTCCTCCTGATCACTTTAGGCACCCTGGTAATTTTAGGAATTCCAATAGAATCAGCCTATCTGCCACATCTGGTCTGACTGTGGGGTCTGCAGCCTCACATGTTCATTTGTATCACAACATCGATATTTTACAACTCTACTATCAATTCAGTGGATCCTAATACCATTCAAATAGGTGTTCAGAAAGATATCTTCCAGTGATTAATCTAGTGTTTGCATGACTGAAACTGAAGCACTTAGTGCTTTTAGGCATGTCATTACTGGTAAAAAAGCAAGGCTTCATTCCAGGTTCTGGTATTGCTCTTGGAGTTTGCAGCAACAGTGTGTGGATCCCTACTCTTTAGGGCTGAGATTGTCAATAGATATTGCAGAGAAATACAACAGGAATGGAAAGGTGAAGGGAAATGTATAGTTTCTGGTTTTGTCTAGCTTCCACAAGTTTATTAGTCCTGATAGGACAGCAGGAAATCACACTTTAAACCACAATGAATCGGTTTAAAACCATCCTCAGAAAATACAGATTTTGCATTTTAGAACAGGAAACGGAGCACTTATGAGCCTGCTGACTGATTCAGTAACATCAGTAAACACATTACTAAAATGAGGAATATGCTTTGTGAGACATAAGCTTCAGGTAATTAGGACCATCCTGATCTATCACATAAATAAATATTTTTATTTTCATTATGTCGTAGATAAAACATGCTCAGCTTTCAAAACCCAACAAACATTCAGAATTCTTCACTTCGAACTTTGTGGCTATAGTGACTAAGAGGGGAAAAAGAATGTTCCAAAGGATCATTTATTTCATCCTTTTCCTGTATTACTTAATTTATCCTAATTACTTATTTTATCCTAATCCTATATTACTTTCTGAAATATCTTCAATTGTGTGGCTACGAAAAATGTCGGGATGGCTGACTTGATCAGTCACGGCGTTTCACTTTTATATTTTTCTTCTTTTACATGGGAAACGTTTATGTAAGTAGCCACACCTTACTTAAAAGAGCAGATTGACAGTTTCTTTGCTGGCTTGAGGGGACTTTTGGGTGAGAGGTCTTATTGCTGTCGTGCAGTATGGTGACAGCAGCAGGGATGGACAAATGAATATGAATGGGACACCCAGGATGCTGTCACCTCCGCAGCTACCCTGCCCGCTCCGTGGTACCGCTGCCGTACTCTCTAGCTCCAGGGAATCCTGTGCCAGCACTCTGGTGTTGGAACCAAGACATTCCCTGCGGAGAAACGAGTCCTCCCGCTAAAAGGAAGCATTAGGGCATTTCCGTGAAGTTCAAGCCGGGGAAGAACGGGCGGGGGAGGAAAGCCGTGTGCGCGCCAGGGATAAATAAACACAGGGGCACACGCGGGCCGGGCCGGGCCGGGCCGGGCCGGGGGAGCTGCGGGGCGGGCTTCGGCGCGCCGTGCAGCCATGGCGTGAGGG
>VZRH01000951.1:450358-486841 GCA_013397555.1 Urocynchramus pylzowi
CGGGGAGCAGCCCCGGGCAGGCAGGCAGGCAGGCACGGGCTTTGCCCGGCCGGCCCCGGCGGGACGGAGCCGCCGTCCGGGCACCCGCAGGACGGGCCCCCGAGTCCCAGGGAGTGGGGGCGTGCGGGGGACGTGGCGCTTTCTGTGCGGAGCTTCACCTGTGGGCGCCGTGGGTAACAGCTCTGCTCCTCCGCAGCGCCGGCACCGCGGGAGCCTCCGAGCCCTCTGCTGCCGAGCTCAGCCTCCCAAACGTGCATGTGTGAAAGGTAAGCAGTAGCATCCTCGTCTTTCACCTAGGCAAGCTGAGAGACAGGAACAGAGCGTCCTGCCCGATGCAACTTCCTGCCACTTCTTCTGGTTTTTTCTTTTCTTTTTCTTTTTTTTTTTTTTTTTTTTTTTTTTTTTTTTTTTTTTTTTTTTTTTTTTCAATTGGGAAAGTTTTAAGTGACCTGGTACCAGAACTGTCAACTCGGGAAGCTCAATCTTCTCAGCCCCAGGCAGCGAGTTGCAACCCCTATAGCTAGTGTTGCATGAAAGCAGTGCATCATCACTTGGTGTGTCTCATGCCAGCTCTTAAAATTCAGTTTCATATGAATGAAAGTAACCACCCTCTCTGTTCTTCTGTCGCTCCCTCTTGAAGCAATATAAAACTGTGACATTTTCCTGTGTTTTCAAGTTGGAGTGGCTTGGGTTTTAGCCATAAGCAATGGCAACATAAAAAGTAGTCACAACTGTGAATAAAATACAAGAAATATTGCTCAACCCTGGAGATTTTTCAGTCACACTAAAAAGATCAACTGCAATTTAAATAACACTAAAATTTTAATATAGTCTAAACAAAGACAAAGAAAATCTTAGCCTAAATATTGCCACATTATGTTTATCATGCCAACTATTATTATAACTCACTGCAGTATTTCAGAAAAGGAACAATTCAGCTGAAGGGCAGCAGTGGGAGTCAATAATTCAGATGCTGTTTATTACTCTGAAAGACTCTAGCTGGGTACCCTTGGGCAAGTCACTCCACCTCTCCATGGCTCTGTTTTCTTCCTCATAAAACAGATAAATGTGCTTGCTTGCTTCACAGGGGTGTTGAGAAGTTTAATTAATTAATTAGTTTCATAACTACTTGTAGATCCTCGGGTACATCTTTCTACAGAAGTGCTAAGTATTATTTCAACTAAGAGTTTCCTTACTGTGTCTCATCACTTATATGTGTTTTTTAAAGTGACCTGAATTAGTGAAGTTTTTAGGGGAAGTCATCAAAGTAGCAGTTTTGAATTGGGATTGTCTTGACTCTCTGTAAACTTCACTGAGACGTGAAACCGAAATATACTAACTGCAGTGTATTTTAATGTGGCAGGGCTATTTGGCCTTCTAAAAAGATGTTATTTTCTTGTTATTCAAAGTAAGAGCTTGCCTTTGTTGCTTTTTTTGAAGTATTTTGATGTTCTGCATGATTTTCAATGGCCATGAGAAACACCTGAGTGCCCTTAAGATAATATAAGAGAAAGATATGAGAGTAGTTTTGAAACATGTCTGTATTCTCTACTGTGTACACTGACCTCAGAAGACACTTGGTGCTGATTTTCCACTACACATTGATATACAGTCTCCTTTACAGCCTGTTTATTGGTTATAGAGAATGTTGCAAGAAAGAAATGCATAAACTGAACCACTGGGTGCCTATGGTAAAAGTTGATAGATTTTGGTTGCTTAGGCAAACTCAGTTTTTAATCACTGAGTGTATTAGTTATTGTAACTAGGTATTGAGTAAATATCTGCACTGCAATGGTGAGGAAAATGCATTTTATTACCTGGCCAAATGTTAGATGTGATTTTTATAGGTTGTATACAGTTATAAGTAAAAATGAGTAGCTGAAAGCAGGTTTTAGAGTGGTATCTTGGGTTTGGGACTTTCTAAAGGCTCATGAGGTCTGTGTGTTCCATTTCTTTTCCTCAAGGACGATGACACCAAGTACATAAGCTTTTTTTTAAAACTGAACTCAAATAAAACCTAGAACAGAGATGGTAAAAAGTGGCTCATATCACCAGGCAGCTGTTGGGTTGTGAATGAACATAGGAAGTTTATATCTTAGTAGAGAAATGATCACGTCCATCAGTACCCAGCAGTCTGAGCAGGGAAAACTAGGGTTAAATGAGGAGGTAAATGTCCATAAAACTGAAGTGTCCCTTCTCTCAGAAGTGATTGCATTTAACTAAAATTCAGTCACATTCTTAGTTTGTGTATGGAAACTTGCACATCTGGCACCCACAGCATACTATAGCAATGAGCAGAAATAAATCTAGTTACTATTGCTATTGTTCCTGGATATTTTGCAAGAAATAAAGCCCTTTGGGGGAGGGGGGGTGTGCTGAAGGAATTAAAAAATAAAGAAAAAAACCAACTTTCTGTAACCATTGTTTTCTTGCTTAGACCTGGTAATCCAAGTGTGTGGTGAGTGAAAGAGGTTATGACTTTTTCTTAGCAAATTGTATTTAATTGGTAAATATGACATCTCAGCAGCAAGTTTGTCCTGTCTGTTCTCACCTTCTTTGCTGTCTCCATTCAGCTGAGGTAGATCAGAGTTACAGCCCTGTATTCTCCTAAAGCTGTTAAACCACAGTGCTAGTTCGCATTCAAGACTACAGCCACATACTTAATATAAATAATTTAGTAATAAATAGTTTAGTAATAAATACTTTAGTAATAAATAGTTCTTCATTTGTCTCCCTTTGAGCCAGTTTTCTGTTTTTATGGGTAAACTTTGTACTGATGTCTCTTAGCCCAGCTAAGCCCAGCTGGGATAGGGTGAGGTGCAGCAGTGCTGCATTAGTAAATCCCCAAACCCTTGTGCACTGCACTTTGAGCAGATTCAGCTATGTGCTCAGGATGAGAACTGGGCAGAGAAGCCTGCTAGGAAAAAGGAAATTTAGCAAATGCCACCAGAGATCTCTCTCATGAATGCTTTGTCAGTAAAAGTTTAGTAGAAGTGAAGTGTTGGTAACGGAGAGCTGACCAAAGGGGTCTGGTCATTTTGGGAATCACATGAAGGACAGAGCACTGGAAATGTTTTCTCACATCAGGTGCTGGCTTGACACTTTCACCCACTCTTGGGACATGGTCAGGTGTGGAAGCACAGGTACAATGTGACTATTATGTACACAGTCTGAAATTACCTTTGGTCTTCCTTTCTGTTTGTCTCCTTGCTTAGACTCAGAGTATACAAGAGGAATCAGCAGTAGCATTGTTTAGAGTAGGCAAAGGATTGTAGGTGATTTTGGTAGGTGTTGTATCTCAGTACAAGAGAAATGTAATTTTAACATACAAGTTCTTTTACCATGGCTGGCCTGGTTTATGCTTTTATTTTGTAGGGGTTTTTTTATCAGAAATGTTAAAAATGCTGAACGTTTTATATAAACCTGGTGTGCCTTCTTCAGCCTTCTAATGAAGTGGCTGCTAGAGTTGTTAAAGTGTTTTGAAAAGTTGTTCACAAGCATTTCTGTGGATATCATGTTCCTTTTAATCATATCCTTGCAATCATGGTTCATCAAACTTTTTGCTAAAATGATCTGTCCAGTTTCAGTTCTGCTATGAGAGCCATGTCTGCATAACTTACAGTCAGAAATGAGATCATAAGATTCTAAATTTCAAAATTAACCCATAATTTAATGGTTGTGTTGACACCTGCTCACAGATTGCTCATGCACACTGTGAGTAGCTACATTTTGCAGGAATCATGTAGCTATTTAACTCCATCTGCAGTTCAGGGTTCCATCCTTGAAAATGTAATGACCACTTTTTTCAAGGCTTTTTTTTTAAGGGCATTCTGGGGAGCACTGAGGATGATAATAGCCCTGAAGGAACTACAGAACAATACATTTTATTGTCTGTCCCAGTTTGTACCCTGAAAAAAGCAGTTGCATCTGGGTACATGTGTATTACATCTATGGGGGGAGAGAGAGAGAGAGAGGAACTATATGCTCTGTCTCTCTGTGGAGAAACCCTAGATAATGAGATAGCAGCAGAATTGTATCAATAATAATGAACAACACACTCATCTGTAGGGAGATGCAGCTACCAGGTAGGGTGGTACAATTTAGGTCTACGACCACAGTGATGTTTATCCTGTAACAAATGAACCAGTGGCTCTTCTGTGTGAGTACACATTTGGAGTCTGTATACTCACACTCTAAGGTTATTTGTGGATAGATAATATAAAAGCAAGTGTTGGTTTAAATTGCTTAGATTACAAACTCCTTAGGTTCAGTATTTGACTAGCAGCAGCATTTTTGGGCTTTGCTGGTGCTCCTATATGCTGTCACAATAATTTAACATATATGATGGGCATGGTTTTGTCCTAGCTGTCAACTCAGCCCCACAGAGGCACTTGTTTGCCCCCTTCAGTGGGATGAGAAAGATAATTGGAAGAATTAAAGTGAGAACCCTCATGGATTGAGATACAGTCAGTTTAAAAACCACACAAAACAGAGAATTCAGTCACCACTTCCCATGAGTGGGCAGGTGTTCAGACATCCCCAGGAAAGCTCAACTCTGTCAGAATGGTTACTTGGGAAGACAAATGCCACAACTCTGAATGCATCTCTCTTTCTTCTTCTTTCCCAATATTGTATGCCAAGCATGACATCATACGTTATGGAATATCCCTGTGGTCAGTTGGGATCAGCTGTCCTGACTGTCCCCTCCCAACTCCTTGTGCATGCTCAGCCCCCTTGCTGGTGGGGTGGGGGGAAGATGCAGAAAAGTTCTTGACTGTATAAATGTTGCTCAGCAGTAACTAAAACATCCCTAAATTATCAACACTCTTTCCAGCACAAATCCAAAACATAGCCCTGTACCAGCTACTATGAAGAAAATTAACTCTACCCTAGCCAAAACCATCACAATGCAAATAACAATAAAATATTAATAGAGTTTTGTGTGCAACACTGAGTCATAAACAGGATATGGAAACATAGTTAAAATGAGTTTTGATCCCATAGCAACTGAAGGATATGATGCATTTCACAATTCCTGCCTATTAATATGAAGTTCTGTGGAAATGCTTTACAAAAAAAATATTTGATATCTTCAGCTACTCATGTTTATAGTTATAGATACAGAGAGTGAGAACTGGTTTTGTAACACTCCAGCAGAATCACATCATTTGTTTACAACATCTTGAAGACAATCGAATGAAGGACAATTAAAATAATAAGCAGGGACTATTAAAACTGTTAATTATACATGGTCAAGAACAAATAAGGGGACTTAAAACATTTACAAGTATTTGGAAGAGTAAAGGTCAAGGCCAGCAAAGTAGAGTTAGTTGGAAAGAGGATAAAAGTTAGTCTGAAATTAAAACACTTGTTTTGGTATCAGAAGTTTCTGGTGTTGTAATCAGCCTCCTCAGAAGTGAGGGAAGATGGATGGCATGCAATTCCCTGGGGCAGGTTAGGCACAAGGAGGAATTCTGGCAGCAGTGAATTGGCTTTCCCCTTTTGCATGTAGGATTATTTTTTCCTGTCTTTTAGTTGTGCCTCCTGGGCATTGCCATTGCCATGTGAAGTTTTTCCAGTTCCTCCTGTGCTCCATGACTGTACCACTGGATCCACACAGAGGCTCCAGTCTGCCCCAGGCATTCTGATCCCTTGCTCCCTTCTTGTGGCAAGTGGTTGTGCCTTAGGGCTGTGGGCTGCTCTCAGAGGAAGCCCTCAACATCATTCCTAATACCTGACTCCAGAGGGCTCACAGCCTTACTGACCCCGAGTGGATCTCTTTGCAAGGGCCAGGAAGACAGGTTACTTCTCAGTGTTGCCAAAGGAATATTGTTTCACCACCTGGATTGTGCAGGAGCCTTTGTTCTGTGTTTCTGCAGTGCCTGTTACTGTCATAGTCCTAAACCCCAGAGGTGTCCCACATGCTGTGATAGTGTAACACGTGGCTGAGTGGTTTGCTTGGCTTCTGGGACATTAATGGAGCTAAGATAGGGAGTATATCCTCTTAGCCTAGATGAGAATTCTCAAACTGCCTTCCTATAGTGTTGACGTCTGTGAAAACACTTCTAAAGTAAAAAACAAAACCTAATTTTAATTATTGAAATGACCTTTTGAAATTATGTCAGCACAGGATACAATGCTGGTGTTCTAGAAGGAATCTTTCTCTGGTAGCTTATAGTTTTAAGCCTTCAATGGTAAAAGTGATTGGGCTTTCATTCACTGAATATGGATGCCTTAACAGGCATGTCTGTACTGGTTGGGAATGATCATCTGCAGGATTCTAGATGTCAAAATTACTTATTTACTATTCTACAGAGTGAGATACGGAATAAAAGATCCTAGTAAGGGTTAGGAACAGTAGTGTTAGTGCAACCAAAAATTACTGAGAAAGCATTTTTTACAGGAGGATAAATTGTACAATAGAAGGAAATTCTAAATTCTCAGATTATGGTTTGGACATGCAGACTATTTAAATCATGTTTCACTTGAGGCAGAGAGAAGGTTATGCATTCAGTGTGTGTGGAGAAGGTTATGCATTCAGTGTGTGTGTATGCCCTGTTGATTTATATATACAGTGATAAAACAGACAAATAAGCTTTGAATTGGAAGGAATTAACAGATGAAAGTTCCATCACAGATGTCTTACAGATCCTACTGGGAACTTATAAAAATATTTTGCAGTTGCTCTCTTACCTGTAGCACGGTGGAGAATGAATGCAACCCTCCGTTCTCCTGGAATTATGGTCTGACACAGCTGTGTACTGCTCTACACACATCCATTTAATTTGTGTTAGATCAAAGGACAGACACAAGTTTAAATCTTGACTGCTGACAAGATGGCATATACTGATAATCCCTATAGGAACTGGCTGTCTCTGGTTGCCATTGGGATTTTCATAGCACAGCTGTTAGTCAGACATAAAAGTTGATACAAACTTCTTTCAAGGTATTTCAGATCATTTCAGAACAAGTGCAGTACTAACACCTGGGTACTTGACCTGTACTTTATTTATGACAGATGTAACTCTGAATTATATTTGGGCTTTCAGTATTTAAATTTTGAAATACCTTTGAAATTATATAATTGTAGCATGTTTTTCATAATGAAAAAAACAGAGGAAGAAATGAAGTAATGTCCCCTGGTGGTTAAGGTCGTAATAGGTGTTTTTCAAGTTTTAGGCAGTGATTTTTACACCTTTCCAGTATTTTTATTGGAGAACCATATAGTCACTGGTTTTAGCTCACCAGTCAAAAGGTGGGTGAAGGACTTTTTGGCTGCTCCTGTCTCTTGGGACGTGGGAGTTTCCCACCCACATGTGGGTGTCCTGCCCCATAGCTTAGAAAGGGTCTCAACAGTACTGCTTGTTGATGTAGAAGCTATCCAGCATGGGACTTCAGTCAGTAGATTGATTGTGATTATTACACCACAAAGATAAGTTTATAGTTTTATTGGTTCTGCCCCATCATGCACCTAATTATGCTATATTGGATATGGTTCTCTGGAACCAAATGACAATATATACATGGGAATTAGTCTCCATTGACCCTTTCACCTCTCTGTTTTCATGGACTTACCCTGCATTTTTTAGTACCAGAATGTCATTGGATTCAGTTAGAAGATTAAATTGCTCTCCCATTCTTAAATATGTTTGCAAAATATTTAGATTGATGGTAAAACTGACTTTGTTGAACAAAACAGCTCTTCAGTTGATGTAACTGGCATGATTTTAGAATACTGCCATTATATAATGGTACCAAAAATTCCAACTGATATATTCCATGTTATAGATTCTTTTCCTCTCATCAGCAACAAAGTCAATTGCAATATGTGTGAAAAGATATTTCAGATATTTGGATGAAGTGCAAAAAAAAAGAGATCCTACAGAAGTTTGCTTTTCTCTGCTGTGATCTAACCTACCACTTCTTGTGTTACGTTTTGGCAGTTGCCAGCATTGGGACAAAGATTTGCAAATCCCTCTCTATTAAATGGAACACACATCTTATTGCAATGTTATTTATTAATTTCACAGTTTTGGTAGGACAGCATCTGTTTCTGGTGGTTGACCATTTCTTGTTGAAATACCTATGACTTTCTTACCTGTTTTAGCACTGGGTTCTAAAATTGCTTATTTTAGGTTTAATACCAGTTCTTGTGATACAATTTGTGACAAAACTGTAGTGACGCTGTTGTTCAAAATGTAACTGCATGTTATAATATTACAAGCATTGAAAAAAATTGAGTGAAAAAAGTTCATTTTCACTGTCAATAATTTATGAAGTGCAAAGAAATTATGAAATTTAAGTCCGTGCTGACTCAGAGGTCATTTTCTAAGGTAGAAGTTTGTGCACTGAACTGGAAGATTTGATTTTCATCAGTATGGTTGAACAGATTTTCTTTTAAATATCTGAACACATTTCTTAGGCAAACATTTGTTTCTCAGGTATCTCAGGTAACGATAATGAGAACTGTTTAAGTTGTGGAAAATAGTAGCTTTCCAAAAGAAGACAAAGAGTCTGATGTGTTCATGTCCCAGTCCTGGGCTCTGGGAAGGTCTTTTATTCAGAAACCTGAATAATCTGTGGTGTTGTAATGCCTCTGTTTCATGGAAGTTTTAGTCACCTGAAATCCCACCTTTTTGTTCCTGACTGTAAATGTTGACATGGTCCCCATGTCAGAGATGGGTCATGGCTAGTGTGGGAGATGGCAGCAGAGACACCTGCAACTTCTGCTTTTTAAGAAGTGTTGGAAGTTTGGTCCCAGGTAAAAGCAGATACAAAGCAAAGTGGCTCTTCAGCACTGATACTACAGAAAACCACAGTTCTTTACCTGTTTTTAATTTTTAATCACCCACAAGAAGGTCACATTGCTTCAAGGACATCTGTGCAAGCTGGTGATCCTAATAGTGCCATCGTTTCCTCTCCCTCCTCCTCTGCCCCTCTCTCACTCCTCTGCTCTCACTGAAGAAGTGACATTTCTGTGCATATGTGGCAGGAGTAAATGGGCCTCTATTTTCTTTTAAATAGTTTATTTGGTAAAGTTATCTGTATAAACTAATGTTTAGTTTAGTTAGTGGTTTCGGTTTTACAATGATTTTTTTCTTTCTGCAGCTGAACATCTATCAGTTGATGCAGATGGGGAGAACTAAAATTGTTAAGATTTAATCTGTGTTGGGTGTTTTCTTTCTGAAATAATTGATGTTTTTTATGGCTTGTTTCTGCTGGCAGTGGAGGGGAAATCATACAAAATGCTCTTTCAATCTGTAACTAAATGACAGCATTTTCAAAGCACACTGTATAATAGCATTTTCTTCCATGGGCAAGCATCCTTCATTCTCCTTTTAATTTTTAATACTTAATCAGATCATGGTTTCCTAACTGAATAAAACCGCCTCATTTTCAGAAAAGGTTGAGTTGCTTGGTAAAGTTTTTCTTGGAAGATATGGCTGGTAATGATGCAGTGTAATATGAGAGTAAGAAATTCCTTTAGCTTTAAAAAATGGTATTGTGAGTGCATGTTAAATGGTCAGAAGGCCCAGACTCCCAATTCTTTCAAGCCCTGTGTATAAGGCAAACTTGTAACCAGTTCACACACAGCTGGTAAACTGGAGCTTGTGTGGAAAGTTATCTGCACAGATCCAGCTTCACCCTAGCTATGCTGGTAATCAAGGTTCAGAGGTTTGCATGGAAAGGAAGGTGCACTCCTTTCCAGCTGCCTCCTCCCATCCATCAGTCACTCCATGCTGAGCCCTGCAAGGTTATGGGACAGGGCTCACTGCCCTGAGTGAGTCGTGGCTGCTGAGAGCTGTTGTCTTCATGTCATAGGAAGGGTGTCAGTATAATTTAAAGTCTAATTTAACTAAGATTAAATGATTTTTACTCCTGCTTTTGCCACTGCCTGTTGACTTTCTTCCAGATTGTGACTCTGATTATACAATAGGTTGGTTTTCCAGTTATTCTGTAGTTGGCCTAAACAACATGGTGAAGTAGTTCCTTCTCATGTAAAGGTAAAAAAAAAGGGTTTACTTTCTCAGTAAAATGTGCACATGAATAAAGGGTGAAAATGTGGGAGGCTATTGAATACTTAGGAGTACAGACTATGACTTTTTGGCAACACTGGATGTGTTTGATGATGGTGTAATGCTGGGAAATGTGTGTTCAGATTTGCAAAGGAGTTCTGGGAAACTTTACAGTATATTCCCTAATGGTTGGTTAGAAATAACTTAATTTAGGGAACACTTAAAACCATCCTTAAATTTATATATGTTCTTAATTGTCACTGATGTGCAGAACACTTATAGAAATCAAACCAAAGGAAAGAATGCATGAAGTCCTTACTGCTAGCTGGGATTTTTTTCTGCTTGTGTGAACCAGAAAATTTTTTCAATAAATGGTTAACACAGAAAAAGCTACAGGCATTTTTGGCTTTTTTTGAGGTATTTTTTAGGTTCTTTCCTCTGCCCGCAGTTCTAAAGGATCACAGAGGCTTTAAAAAAAAACAAACTGTAGTGGGGTTTTTTATTATTATGACAAAGCAGTTTTTTCATCAATTAAAAAATTACATCATGTTTCAACCATAATGTATTGCTTTGGCTGGTTTTTACCTCCTTCCTGTCAAAATATACTGTTGTATAGTTTCCTTTAGCATATAGAAAAATACAAGTAGATTTTAGTATGTCTGGATAAACTGTGGTGCATGTGTCTTTTTGTATGTGTGTACGTGGTGAGAGATTATGTAGATATAGTAGAAGTGTTAGCAAATAAACCAGCCTGTGATAATGTGTCCTGTAACAATTGGTTTACATCCAAAACAGGGCAAAATGTACTTGCAAATTGCATTAAAATACTATGAAAATGCCATCTTCCCTTACACTCTGTTTAAGCAGTTGTGCTGCTTGCTGTAATAGATAAATTTAAGCAGTTACAGGGTACAATATTACTTGTAGGTACAAATTCAAAAGAAATTATGTATTTCTTGGCCAAAGATATTTGCTCATAAATGAATTTCCAGACCTGAGCACAAAAATCTAGAGGGTCTGGGCACCCAGTAGTCATGAAAGGTCCTTGTCTGTCAAAGTTTTCTTGTATTAATGACTTTGTTGAAACAGGATGTGGGTCTCTAAATAAGGTTTTAGCAGCCTCTGTTTCTATTAGAAAATTTTGGCTA
The DNA here is from genome assembly GCA_013397555.1 of Urocynchramus pylzowi. Lineage (NCBI taxonomy): Eukaryota > Metazoa > Chordata > Aves > Passeriformes > Fringillidae > Urocynchramus > Urocynchramus pylzowi. Next base: position 461,523 of record VZRH01000951.1, read on the forward strand.
TGGAATAGGGACGTGTGGGGAGAAGTAAAAGGTTGCTTTGTACTTTAACTTCCTACAAGTTTTATGACTGAATCCTATGAAACTGGTTTTCCATGGGAGAAAAAAAAGAAATCTGTTTTTAAATTTTCTTTCCTTCTATTTCTCCTTTTAATAATTGAAAACTACTGTTCATTATTTACGTAAAACTGTCTCACTTGAGCCTGCTTTCCATAACCTTTTCCCTCGTAAGAATTCTAGGAATTTGCTGGCTTTCCTCAGGGGGATCTTGGCCATGTTTTATCTGTGACTTTAGGCCAGATAGTTGGTAATTTCTACAAAGTAACTTACTATGTTTAGCTTGTATTTGCCTTTGCATAGATTTCTCATTTGAGCACATTTCAAGAAATAATGTACATAGAAGAATATGCATTTTAATACAATCTTCAGCCTTCTTGGTAACTGGCAATAAATCTCCACATGTAAAATGGAAAGCCCCTTGGAAAAAAATACTAATAATGCAAACCCCTAAATGCCCGGAAGGCAAAGTATTTCAGCTGTTTTTCTAAGACTCTGCCACTTAACTGTTTCCCTTTTTGACTCCTGACTTGCTCTTTTTTTTCCCTTTTTTTAAAATGAGGACGTGTCAGAACCGGAGGCCTTGAGCCCAGTGTAAAGTGACCCCGGCGCAAACCTCCAGCATTCCTCATCTTTCCCTCTCTCCAGCTGCTAACATCAGCCAAGGCAGCACGCAGGCTTGGCTGCCGCCAGCTTCCTGGCTCTCCCCCTTCCTCCTCCCTCCCCGCCCTTCTCCCCTTGCCAGTACAGTCAGCGCTGCTGCGTGTTAGGCACCGTTGCAATTATTTGAAATCTCGAGTACAAGAGCTGTTGTTGTGTCCCTTCAGCTGGCATCAGCTACTAGAGGGCAAGGTGTGGGAAGGAAGGGGCTTTCTTCAAAGTGTACAGCTTTTTCTCTGGCGTGAATTGCTCAGTAGATGTTTTGTCTGACATATTCAAGTAGAGATGATTTGAAAGTCACCTGGAGAATACATGGGGTGCTTTAGATGGAATCATATTTCCTAGAGAGGCTCCTGAATGATAGCATCTCATAGATTCGTTTTCTAACTCGTTCTTTCATGTCCATCTACCACAGGACATTTCAAAGATGGTTTGGCTGCCATTGAGACCTGGAGATCTGATGCCACAATGAGGACTCACACACGGGGAGCCCCAAGTGTGTTTTTCATACACGCGGTTTGCTTTGCCTTTGCCTGCGGCGCCAGGGAGGACCAAGACACGATGGTTCCTTTTGTCAACGCCAACTATGACAGCTACCCCATGCTCTACTTCTCCAAGGGGGACGTGGAGACTCTGCGGCTCCAGGCCAGCACCACGCACCAGCACATTGCGGCTCGTCTGGTCGAAGCAGTGCAAACCATGCTGTCCAATCCCCTGGAGTACCTCCCTCCCTGGGACCCAAAGGAGTTCAGCGCTCGCTGGAATGAAATTTATGGCAACAACCTTGGGGCCCTGGCAATGTTTTGTGTGCTCTTCCCTGAAAACATGGAGGCCATCAATATGGCCAAAGACTACATGGAGAGGATGGCGGCTCAGCCTAGTTGGTAGATTTTTGTCTTTTTTTTTTTTTTAAGTTATTCTTACTGTATAAACTGCTTACAGTTGGAGGAGTGAGTGGATGAGTGAATTGCTTAAATTATGTCAGTTGTACTAATATTAATTTTAACAGTGACTAACTTGCTGAATGCATTTACCCTCATCTGGACCAGCAGCGACACACAGCTTTTCACCTTCACTGGACTTACCTTCTTGAAAGTTGATGCTGAAAGGAGCATGATTCTTTATGCACCACCCTGTTTGCTGTAAAAGACCAAAAAGTAATCCAAACCCACTCTAAATCAGAAGAAAACGTTTCATATCTGGTTTTTGGCAAGGAGTGCTAAAAGTGTTACATTTAAATTTTTTTTTTCCCTAGATTCATACATATCTTTTGGGTAACTAATTCTTCCTTAGGAAGAATGTAGGAAAGGGGGACCTATGAAAAAGGTATAACTAGGTGTAGGTAAAAATTACACTCTTGGGCTTCTGCAGTTTGCTCTAGCATCTGTCTGAGCTTTAGTTCAGGCTGGCAGCTTCACTTGGAGGCATGGTTCATGGGCCTCTCCTTAACACATACTAGGACATGACAGTTGTCCATCTCTTTACTGGAACTGCCTGAGTAACTGGCATTTTGATGTTCACCTCCTGGATTAATTTCCCCTGGATTTGAGTTGTCATCCATACAAGTTAGTCTGTCTTCTCTGTGCCACACTCTTCCTATGGAGACAGAAGTTGATGTTCTCACTATAGGAGTGATTCTAGAGTTGAGACCCCAAGGTCTCCTGCTTTTCATACCCACCTGCAATTTATCTCCTCTTTTTGCTCAGGCAGATGCATTTCCCCTACCTCCCTTCAGCAGCTGCCACTTGGTGCACCTTGCGGACTACGGTCCAGGATTGCTGTGAATAGGTCAGAGGATGGGAATGTGGGCTTTGCCAGGACAGTGGCATCTGCCAGTGCAGCGATGGATGGGGCACTGCTCCCTTCTGTCATAGCTGCTCTTCTACAGCTCTGTGGTGACAGCAGCTCAGCAGATGTGTGAATCAAGATTCAAGTCAGCATGAGAAGAGAAGCATTAGCTGTTCAAGCAGTATTCATTGCTCTAACTACTACTCCTTATCCTCTAGTAACCAACTAGTAGTATCCTATAAATGTTATCCTTCCATGGGCCATCACTGGAATTATGCTGGATTTGAGCTAGCATAACTGGGGATCTATATCCTCCTGATGGGCAAGATTGAAAAGCCATGATAGTGTTCAGGTTCCTCTGCACTAAGTATTAAAATGGTGAATGCCACAGAAATACATGAGCTAGAGCAAAAGAAGTGATGGGGACAGAAAGGGCACACAGGCCATATATTGCCTGCATGTCACAGAAGAGAGGATGTGGGATTTAGGAAGAAAAATATTGTCTCAACAGTGGTGGTAATTTCCGAAATCTTCCACTGAAGCATAGCAATACAAAGCTTTGGTCTTAGCTCTGGAGACAGTGTGGAGACAGTTTCTCTTGGCACACTGACAGAGGGATATAGCTTACAGAGGTGAGTCCAAGGATGTGTGACCATCTCCAATAGGAGACAGACTGCTCCAAAGTCAACACCTTCCTCCTTAGTTTCATTGTTCACACTCTTTCTTAACTTGTTTTGGGATGGCTATAGTTACATGGCCATCTGTTTTAATGAAATAAGAACGAGGGGGAAGCATTATTTTGAGAAGGAGGACTTGTTTGTGACTGGTTTTTTTCCAGTTTCCTACATCTTACTCTCTGTCTCAACCTTATTTAAGTTCCTTATGTCCTGTGATTCCTGCCCTGGATTAATTGTGGTTGTTCTGTCCCTTGTTATAATGCTCTCCTTTGTCCCAGCTGACCAGATACCAATCAGAACCAAGCAGATATCCCATTTCCACTTGGTTTTGATGTTATTTACTTGCCTCCAACTACTGTTTTTTCTCAAGCAAGTATCTTGCATTACCTTGGTGAAAGGGAAACCATGCTTTTCCCTTCTTTCCCTTCTGGTGTAGACATCCCGTTCAGAAGTCAATCAATGTTTAATCAGGGTTCTCTACTTGGCAAAAGAAGTGGCTGCAGTGTGCTTAGTAGTAGTGGAAGTGCAGGAGGAAATTTTGAATATAGGCGATAGAGCTGGGCTAAACTGCCCTTTGTATAACCTCCAGCTGGCCAGCTCCTCAAATGCTGTGGCAGAAACATGGATCTGGTTTCCATTTTTGTTTCCCCCCTGAGAACTTATGTCTGAATGCTGTCAGCATGGAGTTTACACTATAGCCCCATCAGTGATGGCTACAGATCTCTCTCCCTTGTCCAATAGTGGTTTCCAGAAAAGTAGGAATGTGACATCTCTGAGGCATGTATTACACTGTCTGGCTTTGCTCAAATAGGCTGGGTTCAGAGGCTGAAGGGCTGGGCAGACAGATTATGTAAATCTGTTTTTCCTAAGAAACTCAACTTAAAAGTACCAGAAAATGTTACTGCACGTACTTCTCCACTTTGGATAAGGCTAGGAGAATAAACATGATAAATAGGGATTGTGGCTGTTAGATGAGCTGTTCTGGCAGTGTCAGAGTTTCAGTGGAATTTCCAGTTTACCTAGGCATGTTTGGTTTTCCTCAAACTCTGGGAAAATACAATTCTGAATGATATATTATGATTATTGTCCTTATTAAATAATTTGAGGGCATGTGTGTTCTGATCAGGAGGGTGAAAAGAAGGAGGAGTCTTGATGTTGTCTGACTTTGGAGCCTTGCATATTAGGAGAGTCATCTGCCATAACTTTTTATTTCATCAGGAAAGAGGGCCTTTCCAGAGAGGTATCCATAAGGTAAGTGAAATGGGCCTCTCCTTAGACCTCCTCAGTATTGTAGGTGCCAAGACTGACATGTAAATTTTCTGGAAAAATATCTTTTTTATCACTGACAGATTCATCAACATGTTGGAAAGTTAAATCTATCATTGGCAGCTTAATTCTTCCAGCAGTATAATCTGGATTTCTTTTGACTTCTGCTGTCATTGACTCTAAAATAGCTTTACAATTAAAAAAAAAATAATCTTAACGAGTTTTCTCTAGTTTTTGTGGCAATGTTAAGTAAAATTTAAGCCTTACCAGAAAACAAAAGTGTATATTTTTAGCATATGTAGTAAATGAATAAAAGGAATATGGTTTAAAATGTCACTGGTTATTTGTTTCAGAATGCTAGGAGATTAAGGAGACTGACATTTTAAATTTCTTTACATTAGTGGAATCCTCAATAGTCCAAATATCCCAGGATATAATTATGAGTAAGTCTACTGGTAATTGATATATACATGGAAGGGTCATGTAATTAAGAACTCTGGTCCTTTCTCATCTATTAAAGTAGTCATTTTATGTCACATAATAAAGTATACCCATAACTGAGTTCCCATTTGTGTCAACTAACAGAGGTTGAGCCATTTGTCATAACAACCCATGTGGACAGGCATGCTGCTCATTAGCAGAGCATCCCTAATGGCTACATCCTGGAGTAGGTTTACATTTTAAAATAAACAGAGGGGCACTGGGTAACAGCTAACTATAACAATCACCCAAAATAATATGGGAACGACACTGTTGAGGAGACTAGCAACAGCAAACAAATGTGCATTAATATTTTAGTTGAAATAGATGAGCATTAATGGTTTGTCTGTAAAAATTAAAAGCTGGTCCCATTGGTTTTCCATGGGTTGGATATCTAGATACTGTCTAAAATCTTATGGGAAGTTTGTCCTTATATTTGAACTGTATTACCTTTTTCTAGAGGGAACAGAGGATACTGATGTGTTTTCTGGCATTTTATCTCTGACTGGCCCCTAGAGCACTCCCCACCAGAAGGGTGTTTTGGCCAAGGAGATCTGTGCTCGTGATTCTTTCCATATGCCGCCGGCTCGTCCCGTTCCCGTTCTGAGCAGCATGATGTAATCAGAGTCACACATTGTGCAGAAATAACAGTTCAGTCAGACTCTCTGGTTTGGACAAAGCAGCAAAAAACTCTCTTCTTTACTAAGCCCACCTTACAAACAAATGCCTTAGGAGTTCACAAATTCTGCTCCTTTCTTGTAGCAAGAGAGATGTTTAGATTTGGAATGGCCAGGAAGAAATTTCTGTGGGTTTGTTTTTGGTTTTTTTTGCACATAGTTGATGCCCCATTTTTAAAGACAAGTATGTTACCAATGTGCAGTAAGGTGTGGGATTTAACAGCGGCTCTGTGGGTTTCAGAGGGCAGATAATTACTGTCAAGCACATGCAGACATTCCAGGGAAATGGCAGCAACTAAGGAGAAGCTAACAGGAGGCTTTGGAATAACAAATCTGTGACCTTTCTGCTGCTTTCTTATGAACTAGCAATCATGTAGCCTTCTGTTAGTCACTGCTTATTAAAAAGTATTGGAGCATCCTATAGGACCCTTGCTGTTAGTATCCAGATAGTGCTAGATGTTGAACAATACCGATTGCAAGGTAAAGATAGATATGTATAAATAATTAAATGTATGGATAATCATTTAACTAAAGTAAATTCATATATGCCAAGTTGAAATAAAGCAAATCTCTGTGCTGACACCAGAAATTTTGTAACATCTGTTTGATTCCCAATAATCATCTAGCAATCAAATTCAAAGAAAACTTTGGGGGGCTTTGTAAGACTTTGGAATAAAAGTTAGTAGAAAGGAAGCTTGGAGGATGCTGATACACTGTCTCTTACAGAGAGAAAGAAAAATAAAAGGAAGGGTAGGAGGATGAATTTGATATCTGGAATATATATTATGTTAGTAACTGAAATATCAAACCCTTATGCTGTTTTTGTCTTCTACATATGTAGTGTTTAAAAATAGAAATTGTGCATGTCTATGAAATTAAATGGCTAGCTGGATTTGGAGAGCTTCTTTAATATCTAAATTGATATAGAAGATAAATTGGTGCTGACGTTCTGTGGTAGCTATTGGGAGCACACTTTGTGGCATGACTGGTATAAAAATTTGCTAAAACAAGAGCTAGAGGCAATCTCCTAAAAAAATAACTTAATTGAATTTCTGTGTCTGCTTAATATGACACTGAGAACAACTAAAACAGAGTCAGTTCTAGTTTATTAATGTGTCAACACAGAAGCATCATAAAAGCAAGCTCTGTGTGAGAAGGACTCTCTTGTGATCAAAGCCAGAAATGAGAGAAGATCTGAAAGAAGCTTCAGAAGCATCAGAATGACGATCACAGACCTATGAGGAAACAGAGGAAAAGAGGTTAAAAAGTAGATTCAGATTTTTAACCAACTAAAGTTTACTTTCATCCCCATAGCACCTAAGCAGTACAACTCTATTTTTATAGTAAGTTCTTGAAACGTCTGTTTACATGTTGCTTTTTTTCCCCCTACTGACATAAATGTAGCCTTTTACATTTAACCACTCCTCTGCCTTTCTTCCTGTCAACTGAGCTGCAATGAACACAAGCATGTGAGATTGGCTGCTGCTGAAACATGACTGGTAAAGAGAGAGGGGCAAACCTGTTTTACCTTAGACACCAGAAACATAAATCATCAGTTTTTCAAGTATGTTTTTTATTTTTAACATTTTTGGTTTTGCAAAGGACCAAGCACTAAGGTTGGGCAGATAATGGGGTTTTTGCTTTGGCAGCCAGCCAGAAAAATGTGGGAAAGGTAAAAGCTGAGAGGTTGGGTTTTTTTCAAAGAGTCTTCTTTTTTTCCCCAAAATGACAATTGTAGAGTATTGCTCCATTTATTAAGAAAATATTACACTTGATCAAAAAAAAAAAAAAATTGTTTTGGAGACTTTGTAAGAAAAATATTTAAGATTTGGTCTGGTTTATAAAATAAATGTTGGTGGTCTCATTCCCCTTGGAAGGCGTTCTCCCTCTTGACAGGTATACTTTGTTTAGCCACGGAAGAATATTTCTCTTTATTGCCTGGTGGGAGGTTTAAAGCTGTATCTTCTTCCCTCAGAAGTGAGTCAGGACAATAGCAAGAGTGCCAAGGCATTGCCCTTGGCATTGGGAAGACTGTACAATTGCACAAGCAATCAAGAGGTCACTTGGCCCCATTACATGCCTCATTTGCATCCACACTTGACATTTTGTGTGCATTAAACTCAATCATTCTCACAGCTGGCTACCATATCTGAGGTAGATGGCATCAAAATGCACTACAGGGCTGTCTTAGAACTAATTTTAACCTCTAAGCCATTATAAGAGAATTCTCACTCATTTCCTTTGCATGCACCTAGTGAGATTGAGAATTTCAGTACTGAGGAGCAAGTACTGGCATCCTTCCTTCAATCTCCTCCTCCAGGACTTATTCTGCAATGATTTGTCATGGGAAAGTTTTGAACATTAAAAATCAGGATGTGGATTACTTGTGTAATGCATGTGTCAGGATGTGCTTAATTCTTCATTTTGCATGCTCTGATACTATGTTAGTTGTTGACCTAGAGGCCAAAAATCAGATCTCACACTGCTTGGTCTATATCCCAGATTAAAGAGGGTTATTTTCCTATTTACTTCAATTTGTTTTTAAGAACTGGATACACAGTGGAGGAAAGATGAGTCTAAACATCCCACAGGTCATGATCAAGGAACTCACTTGAGCAGCAGAGTTTGATTTAGATCCTGCCTTGAACTGGCCAGATAGTGGTTTTTCCCTCTTGGCTTGTATTTCAGAGAGAAATGCTAATAAAATTGTAGAAAGAGAATTGTTTGAGTTGGAAGGGACATCAGAGATCCTCCAGTTCCAAAACCCCTGCTCTGGGCAGGGACAACTTGGACTAGACAAGGTTGCTGAAAGCCCCATCCAGCCAAGCCTTGAACACTTCCAGGTTTATGGCATCCACAACTTCTGTGGGCAACCTCTGTCAGTGCCTCACCACCCTCACAGTCAAGAGTTTTCTTACGAAACTTTTAATCTTCTTTTTTAGTTTAAAACCTTTCCCCCATGTCTTACCATTATCTGCCCACTCAAAAACCCTCTTTTTTTATATGTCCCCCTTCAGGTTCTAGGAGGTTTCTGTAGACTTCCAGGCTGAACAACCCCATCTCTCTCAACCTGTCTGCATAGGAGAGGTGCTCCAGCCATCTGAGCATCATTCCGGCTTCCACTGGACTTGCTCCAGCAGGTCCTTCTTGTGTTGACAAGCCCCCCAGAGCAGTTTGCATCACTCCAGCTGGGGTCTCCCCAGGTCAGAGTGGAGGAGCAGAATCCCCTCCCTGGCCCTGCTGGCCGTGCTGCTTTTGATGAGCCCAGAAAAATTGGCTTCCTGGGCTGAAGGTGAACATCACTGGGTCATGTCCAGCTTTTCATCCACCTAAACCCCAAAATCCACCTCTGCAGGGCTGTTCTCAGTGAATTCTTTTCCCACTCATGTCTGGGACTGCCCCAACACAGGTGACCCTGCTTTCAGTAAGGAAGTAGTTATTTGCTAGTGAATAGTGAGAAGTTAAAGAAACACATTTCTACTGAGAGAAGAGGCAGTAGTAGCATCCAGAAAGTTGTCAAGAAATTGAGAGGTTGTAGTGATCTTGGCTTTGTTGGTGATAGTGATTTTTACTTTCCATCCAAAATTTTGTGCAAATGGTATGCTTATTTAGAGCTTGGAATTGCATTTAATGAAGGTGCTGTGTATACCTAGAACAAATGCAGTTGCATGCATGACAGTTCTTGGTGCCATCAACTGATCAGTGGAAAACAGGGTCTTAATCCCTCTCTTCATATTCATTGTTCATTGTAGAAGGTGGCAAATCTAAAACAGATAAACCACATCACACCATGCTAAAATTGTCAACACATGCAGGAAAACCATACTACTTATCCATAATTCCAGCCTTATCCATGATCCTTTTATTTCTCCAGTTTCTTCATGGAGGATTTATATCAAACTCTAAATGTTTAAAATAAAGTAACAAAAATATTTTATAGGGCGCAGATGAACACAAATTTAAAGAACGCCCCAGGCATGTATGTATCCTGTGCCATTCACAGGATTTGTCCAGACAGCAGATTTTTGTGCAGAACAATGCACATGGCTTTGGATGTTTGTGGGGTTTGATCATGAGGTAGCAAACCTGTTCAGCACTTTTTGCTCTTTCATAACCTTCTCAAGTTTCCAGTTTGTCACCTCTTCCAAATGTACCTATAGCTACAGATACAGGTATGTAAGTGAAAAAGGTCCTGTAAGGGTGCCTTTATGTTTTAGAATTTAAGATATATTTTAGAATTTTTGGAACAGTTGCCTTGCTCAAAGTGCATGTGTCTGCAACTAAGTAGTTGTTCTATATTAAAGAATCCATTATAGATATCTTCTATTTACTTTGGATTTGTTTGGGTTTTTTTTGTAACATCTGATGCCTTTAAAGGCTGACAAGGCTAATGCAACCTCGAGGTAGAGGTTACTTGCTGTTGTCAGACACAGTTACTTGTGAAGCTGAAGTTCATATTCTCTGATGTTAAGTTTTAGTCTTGAGTGGCTTAGAAAATAGCTTGCTGTACAGGGCAAAGTGTGGTTTGCAATAGGTTTTTTCCTGTCTTTGTATAAATACATACCACTTTTCTCAGTAGTTAATAATTAGCCCTGAAAGCACTTTATTCACTCGCATTCAGTGCACGCCTGTGGCTCTTTGCTTTCCCCCAGTTTATCAACCAGGCTATTTACCAAGTCTGACACTGGGAGATGCATTTGAAAAATGAGAACGTAACTTAGATACAAAAACCATGTAATGCTTCCTACTTGAATCATTCTTCTTGTGAATCATTTTCCACATGTTTGGTGTACATTGCTTGGTTCCCTTGAAACTAAGTTAAGAGGGGTAGCACTGATTTATAGCAACTAAAGACTTGTTTCTTCAAAAGAGCTTCACCTTAAGAACAGATGTTGACTGTGGGTTTGTGTGTTTAGAAATTAAGATCTTTAAATCATCATCTTTAATTTTCTCTATTACATGTGTGAATCTCCTCTGTGAAATTTTATACAAGCCTTAACTGTACAAAAGTGCAATTTGAGGGGAGTTATGAAAAAATTGCTTGTCTAACCCAAGCTGGTAACTCTGTCAGTATGTATGATAAGGGTGCCTAACATAACGGTTTTTACACTAAAAGGCTGTGGGGTTTGTTTTGGTTTTGGTGGTAATTTTTTGGGGTCTTTTCTTGGTTTTTTTTTTCTTTCCTGAAGGGATCAGGAGCCTAAATGCAGTTATAACGTCTCAATTTATTACCTCCCATGTAGAAGGCTGCTTTCTGTTTTGTCAGAAGCTGTGCAATGGTGCCTATTATATGCTCTTACACTGTAGAATTTGATGTGGTATTCTGTTAGAAACTAAACATAAAGTTAGCATACACCTTAGCAGTGAAAGTTATAATAAATCAGTTCCACTTGCAAATCCCATTTTAAATTTATTCAGGTAAAGATCAGGTTTAAGCAGAATAGGTTTAAGCAGAATCTAATTAGAAGCTTGTGTGTTGTTAAAAGGATACTGAACTTTGAATTAAATTTTTTAAATTAGCTCAAATTCTTTCATTGTACTTTTCTTTCACCCTAATGTATAGTTTAGCCTCAAACTCTTTGTAATTGTTCCAAGCAGCTGCCTTTAATGTGAAATTTCCTGTACCTATTTGAACTCTGATTTCTGAATATGCAAAGGTTTAATGAAACTAAAAATACTTCGGAAATTGGAATTCATGATATAGGTGATCAAAGGAATTTTCCTGTGTCAAAGGATTCCTGACAGGAATCATGGTGCCAGAGTGTTACATATAATTGGCATAGAATCTAACTTTAGTTTTATATATAGGATCAACAACATTTTAATAGCTTTTTCAATTATAAGGAAAGATGAAAAAGCAGAAATAGAAAATTAATTGAGATGACAAATAACCAGATAACTCAGATTGATGTATTTAATTTAAATCTGTGGGACAAATATTTCATTTTAAAAAAGGAAAAAAGAATGTGTAACTTCACTGTAAGCAGAAGATGGAATTAAAACTGAGATAAGGTGAACAGTTAAAACTGTTGAAAAGTCATCTGATCAAAAAGCATACAGAGAGTTTCCTTACATGACAGTATGAATGTGCCAAACTTGAGTTCTTCCAATGATTGAAATATGCTGAAATAAAAATTAAAGGTCTTTTTTTTTTCACTTGCACATGATATCTTTTACCATATCTTTATCATTGCAGTGCCTTAGGCTGTTGGTCATGATTTCTACATGCTTTATTAATGCATTTGGAATGCCAATAAATGCTTCTGTAGCAGAATTTTTTTGGTTTTATCTTACTCTTTGGAGATTTTTTTCCTCATCTGTTTACACTGCTGCTTACACAAATGAAGATGAAATCATATTTGTTGAGTCATAAAGTAGTTGAAACTGGAATGTGAGTGCCTTCAGGAGCACAGCACCATCTCTACTGATTGCAGTAGGACACTCATCTCAACAATTTTAATTCATTTCTGTAATAAAAAATAGATTGCAAAAAAAGTGAAAGAGGAGAACAAGCATGAAAGCAACTGATGATTTTTCTGTTTATAAAAGTTTACTTTCACTGTGTATGCCTTCACATTTTCTTTTCTGTAGAACCATGGCCTGGAAGCACTATAAGTATTGCAAAATTAAAGTCATTGCTACACAATGTATGCTTGATTTAAGAGGAATATTTGCTCCATACCACCTATGTTATGAATTTTCTTGGTAAAAATGTACTATTTTGCTAAGTTCAGTGTAATCATTGGACACAAGCCAGTAGTTCGTAGAAAATAACTTTTGAATATTGACAGCATTTTACCTCTTTTCTGTCTTATCATTAAAAAACCCCGGTGTTTATTAAGAATGGTAATTCAAGCTGTAGTTTCCTCTAAGTTTCCTCTTCTCTACTTGTGTCCTTGAATGCACTTGGGACATGAAAAAACAGTATAGAGAATTGTTTTAGTATACTTGCTGTAAAGACAGCTTTAGTCTCATAGGCACCATTTATCCTCAACTGAATCCTTTGGAAAAGAAAAAAGATTTGTTACAGGAGGTTGGAAGAGTCTTAACCATGGCATATTTATCACAAAAATTATATGCATCTTTCTTCAGATGAATAGATTCTATTTCTGTACAATCAGTATTCTGCCTTTCTCCTAGCAAAACCCAGAATATTTCAAACATTTTTCTAATATTTAGCAAATTAATCTTTCTAATAAAGTTTATGGGCTTTGAAGATTAATGTTCTCCATACATAGGATAGGAAAAAATAGTTTGGAGATTTGATAAGTAGCTTACTACTGTGTTAAAATTCAACACGAATCAACTAACTTTGGAGACTTTAAGTCATATATATTTATCACAGTACAGTAACGGGGAAAACTAGCTAGGTGAAACTCAATTAATTGCTGTCTTTATTTATTGACAGGCTAGTGAAGGATGCCCCCTGGGATGAAGTCCCTCTTGCTCACTCCTTGGTTGGTTTTGCCACTGCTTATGACTTCTTGTACAGCTACCTTAGCAAGATTCAACAGGAGAGATTTCTTGAAGTAATTGCCAATGCCTCGGGATACATGTACGAAACATCATACAGACGTGGATGGGGCTTCCAGTACCTTCACAACCACCAGCCTACCAACTGTGTGGCCCTGCTGGCTGGAAGCCTGGTTCTGATGAATCAAGGTATGTGCTAAGCCATAGGAATGTTTTTTTCTGAAGTGTATCAACTATCAACTCAAATCAGCCACTTACGCGGGAAAGTTCAGGATTTGGCAAAAATGCTTCTTAGTGTACAGCAGTACTGGGTTTGCTCTTTTGCTGCTTAGTAAAATTTCATTTACTGAAAAGAACAAAAGTCTGTGGGCAGATGTGCAAGGCATGATGCGTGAGTATATAAGTTCAGTTTTCTAAGTGATTCTGAAATTTTGACCTCACAGTTTATAAGAGTTAAAAATCCCCTTGTGTACAGTTTGTCCAGCCCTGGTTCATGGACAGTGTCTTTCAGAGTAGATTATCAACATAGTATGATGCACTTGGTCTCCTTACAGAAAGCATTGTGAAAGTCAGCAGTTAGAAACACCCAGTGCTCTGACCTGGGAGCCAAACAACAGGATAACCTGGAATTTCATCCAAGACTTCTGTCCTGTCACCTGGGTGATCTGCAAAAGTGTAACTTTATCCACCCAAATGCCTCAGCTTACGACCTTTCTTCCCAACAGTCTTTTCTATGGAGATATGCAAGGCTGTACTTTTTTCCCTCTGAACTCTGCCATTGCACCCCACAACCAACATTTGTGCCTGGTTTCCTCTTCTTCTTTGCTTTGGGGACATAAAACCATCCTTCCCATTTCCAAGGTGAATACACTGGGCAGTAGCTTTTGCCTGCTCTGTCGAGAGGCTATCCCTGTCCTGCTGGAGAATGCAAGTCACAGAGTGAGAGAGAAAACAGGTGAGCAGTTCTGACTTTAAACCCCAGAGGTACTTCAGCTGAGAGATGGAAGTCATGGAGCCAGCTCCTGGTTTTGTAAGAATTAATCCATATTTCATCAGGTGATTATTTCATGTGTGCTAGAAGTATTTTGAAAACATGATTCCAAATGGAATTACTTACACACTGCAATGCAAGGAAAATCTAGTTTCTGGATGCTGATGGTGTTGCCAAGCTGCTCAGCCCTGCCAAGCACAGGTACATCTGCGCATCACTGGAGCTTTCAAGTGCCCAAGGAAGTGTGACAATAAACTGTGGCACCTACTGTGTTTGGAGGGTGATTTTTTGCTAAATGCCTGTCAAAACAAGCCCACTGACTGATGTGTATATGTTGAATAGCATCAAGAGCGTGTGTGGAAGTTATTCCCTATCCTCCTGTCTTGCCTTCCACAAATTGAAGACTCAAACCATGTTCATTCAGTGGGTCTGCTACATTTCATATAATTCCATTCTTCCCTAAGCCTTTGTTGGTGCAGAAAGCTGGCAGTTTGCAAGATGATTCTGCTTTTCATTAAGGTATAAACCATAAGTATGCCTTGTGAAAAACAATGAAAACATCACAAAGCTGGGCAATATTTTTTTTTCACTAAATTGGTGGTGTTTGGGGGGAGGAGGAAGAAAAAAAGCAGGAAACTAATGAATTCTTGAGCAATTTGAAAATAGTAGTAATATTTCAAATGAAAATAGGTCAAAAACAGAAAACAGACTGTATATTTCTAAATTAAAATGCTATTATTTTGATATAGAGAAACTTTATTTTTTTAAATAGCAACTTAAATGAGGTTTTTCTTTTAGTCTAAAATTAAAAAAAAAAAAAACCAAACTGTAATTCCAATATGAATGAAAATAATCTGAAGGAGGAAAAAAAGAGAGGGAGAAAAGGGATGAACATGTTATGCTTCTGTATCAGAAATTGCAAATAATGTATCCCAGTGTAGAGCTTTCTCACTGTTTAAATTCCAACTAGTAAGTTTAAACACAATTCAGCTATTGCAGCTTGCAGAGACTAAACAGCCAATTTAAAAGAATGTAGATGTTGCCAAAGGAATGAAAAATGAAACTGAATGAAATTAATTCTCGGCACGTGCGTATGGTGTAGTCTTTGCACTTAGACACTCAGATGATCAAAATAGAAACTTGAGTAAGGCCTTGATAGATATAGATAGCTGGCTTATATACTGCTAAATTTAGGTGAGATTTTTTCTGGTTTGTCATGTAGCCCGACAGGATGTTGAGTCTTTTAATTTTTTCATTTCAATGTATTATTATTCTTTTAGTGTGCTACAAGTGTAGCATTATAGCATAGATATACCTGAAGTAAACAGAATATTAATGTATTACAACAGCAAAGGCACTGTGCTGAGCCATAGCAAATCACATTCTTGCAGCAGTCAAAAACTAGCTTCCCTTTTATGTCACAAGGGAAAGCAAGAGTGGAAACATTCAGGATTTTATTCTGACAGAACACTGTGCTGCCAACTCCATGAAGGGTAATGAAAGAGTGTCTTAATAGCTGGGAGTGAAGTGGAAGTACTACCACTGCCATGGTTACTCAGGCCTTCCCCGTCACAGTTTTTTTCTTCAGCCAGGCATTTAAAGTACTGTGATAGACTCAGGTTGTCTGTTTTGCGTAGACACTGCTATTTTTTTTTTTTTGTCTCTGTTAACTGAGCAGGATTTGGCAGCCTTGACTAGTAGGATGCCTGAATTACTCATCACTCTGCTGAGCATAAATACAGTGTTGGTGGCAATGGGGTGAAACACTGAGTAACAGGATTGAATGTAGCTCCTACTCCCTTAGCCTGGCACATGTGCTTCATTCAGCAGGCACTGCTTCACCACATAGTGGGGTGTAACGTGTGCCAGCTGGGCTTTGCTATAGGGTGGAGTTAAGTCTGGTTCAGTCTGTGTCCCCACACTTTGAACTGGGAGAACACTGAGCTGCCATGTAGAAGCACAAGGCAGTTGATCTCTGTTTAGTCCTACCTCTCTTGCTACTCAATCCAAAAAGCCTTTCCTCTGCTGGGCTCCATGTGCTGACTTCTGCTGGAGGCTCTCCTGCTTGTGCTTAGTGAAAGCAGACTGGCACTGAGAAGGTTTCTCATGACCTCTTCCCAGGTCTTGATTTGTGTAGAGCAGACCAAAACAGAAAAATCTCAGTAATGCTTTTCTTTAGAAAAACTGAAACTGCTCAGGGCTTGTATATGTGGAGGCTGAGAATTTATCTGCTTGGAAGATTAATTTTATTCTGAAATTGAGGAATCTACTTTTGGAATTACCCATGCAAAGCTCTTCCAAAATAGCTTTTATTTGGATAACCCTTTAAGTTGTACAACAAACTGAAAATATAAGTAGAACAGAGCAGGTCTTAAAATAGAGCATGAGTTAGCTCATCGTCATACCAGTTAACTGCAGCTCAAATGGGAACTTTTTTACTTTTTTAGTCTCCATGGATCTCCTTACCATGCTGGTGATCCTGCCAATGAAAAATGACTGATCAGAATTGTTGCATTATTGGAGCCCTCTAGTGGGGCCATTGGTTTGTTTTCATACAACTTTAATTTGAAATGCAATGAATAGTCTTGGTTTGGCTCTTCCCTTTTTTGCATGTCCTGAATGTATTCAGGAAATTTTCTTTTTAATTTATACAGCATAGCCCCATATTACTAGCAAAAGGTGTTTGATAGATTTTCCCATGCTCATGTGAGCTTGCTTTGCTGTGTTTAAATACAGTATTTTATTTTTCACCCTAGAAGTACAGGGATGCTGCAGCAGTAGGTTGTATTATAGACCCCTGGACTGCAGATTCCTTGCTGTGAAGGACCCCACTGTGGGAGTAGAGGCAGCACCATCTGTGAACTGTTGTGTTGTAATTAGTTTTGCCGTTGTCTTTTTCTTTCAGGCTACCTTCAAGAAGCTTACTTGTGGACCAAGCAAGTGTTGGCAATCATGGAGAAGTCAGTAGTCCTGCTGCAGGAGGTCACAGATGGCTCCCTCTATGAAGGGGTGGCTTATGGCAGCTACACAACTAGATCACTGTTTCAGTACATGTTTCTTGTCCAAAGGCATTTTGACATCAATCACTTCAGCCACCCCTGGCTTAAGCAGCACTTTGCATTTATGTACAGGACTGTCCTGCCAGGTAGGTCCTTTGGGTGAATGAAGATCAATCTCTTTATTTCTGAAGTAGCAATAAATTTCATACTTGAAATAGGCCATTTTAAAACAGTACTCTACTTGGATTTTTTTCAAAATAACAATTTAATTCTATTTTACCTTCAACAGTTATCAAAACAGTAACATCCTTGTTTATCACTGCTTATTAATGAGGACACCTTCCACTAGCCCAGGCTGCTCAAAGCCCCATCCAACCTAGCCTTAAACACTGTCAGGAGTAGGGAGTAGAGCATCCACAACTTCACAACCTGTTCAAGTGCCTCACTATCCCCAGAGGAAAGAACCCCTTCCTCATATCTAAACTAGGTCTACCCTCTTTCAGTTTAAAGCTGTTACCCCTTGTGTTGCTTATTTGCAGGACACTTCATTAGGAACTTACGTTGCTCAAATTCCAGGTTAAGAAAACTTAGATAACCCTCTTGGAACCCCAGATCTACATATGTATGGGGGGGAGGGCTGAATGCAGCTTTGGTATGCCAACACAGGCACATAAGGAATGGTGCTGACTCCATGTGAGACCTCAGGCTTCGTTTGGGGAGAGGTTCCTAAGAGCAAAATGAACTCACACTGATGGTTTCAAGGTGAAGCTGATTATTTTATTCTTTGAGGGCACCTCTGGTTTATTCCTTTGGAGAGTACAGATTCACATAAAAACACGAAAGCTGTAAAGGGAAAGCTACCTTTGCCGGACTTGATTGAGGAGAGGAAGTGGATCACATCTTACGTTTTGTGTAGTACTTTGGCTGTCTGTAGCCCAAAGCCAAAGAAGAAAGGTGAATATTCAAGTTAGCTGCAGCAGAGGGAAACCACTCCTGTGTAACCTATTTACGGTTCATTTACAAGCAGGTCTATAAACATCTGAAAAGGCTGCTTCTGTTTGCACCGCTTGGCTTCACTGGCATGCTTTTCAAAAGCATCTTTGTGTGCTTATTTGTTCTTTCTCCTTCTCACTTTTCCCCAAGGGTTCCAGAGAACTGTGGCCATCGCAGATTCCAACTATAACTGGTTCTACGGGCCGGAGAGCCAGCTGGTGTTTCTGGACAAGTTTGTCATGCGCAATGGCAGTGGGAACTGGTTGGCAGAGCAGATCAGAAGGAACCGAGTGGTGGAGGGCCCAGGCACACCATCCAAAGGGCAGAGGTGGTGCACTCTCCACACTGAATTTCTCTGGTATGAAAGGGAATGAGTGGGCTCAAAAGGAACCTGGCAGCTGTTTGCTGTTAGTGATAATTCATTATCTTTAGATGTGCACCGTAGAGGCTGGGCTCAGGCTGTCTGTGTGCCACCCAGGGTCATGAGGCACAAAAGAACTTCTTCACTTAGCACAGGTTGCCACAGAGAACGCCCTGGTCTTGTCCTACATCTGTTTTATGGTTTCTTTCCACTGTCTATTACTTTCACAAAATACAGGCCATTCCAAAGGAACTGAAAATTTGCCAGTATATAGTCTTTGTTTAATTTGGTCTATTCTAATGGGGTTTAATCCGGTTGTGTTCTTTTATGATGAATTAGGTGAATATTTAAAGCATAGTTTTCATTCAAAAGTTCTGTAAAATAGTATAAACTTTCTTTTAAAACCTAAATAATCCAAGCAGTAAGGCTACTGTTAACAGGATTTGCACACTAATTAGCAAGTTATGCTTGGAAAAAAATGCCATGCTAGATGGATATTTTCCCATGTAATTTACAGCTATGCTAACTTCTATGTCAATCTTCTTAAAGTAAGAAATTAAAAGACTCAAGAAACTTTAGATCCACATATGCATTCCCTTAGTTTGTGGAGATAACAAGTATATTTTTGTGGAGTCAGTGTAGCTCTTTCTCTCTTGCAAGAAAAATCTTATTGAATAACTGTTGGTTTGCATTTATGGTGTGCACATTGGAGTGCATCTTTCTTAGGCTCCAAGCAGCCTTCATATTGTTACATGCAAAATACAGAATCTCTCCTCTACAACCTCATCCCATCACTGTTTTCTCCTGTGTCTCCATGGAAATTCTGGGACTGTCTTAGGCCTGACAGAAACTTCTGGTTAGTTGTAAGAATAAATCTGATTCTGGAACCGTCTACAGAAGTGTTATTGGGCTTAATATGGTTTTGTTTATTTTGGTTGCTTAAAAACAATGCCAGAAGGTTAAGTTTTGTTTTGGATTTTTATTGTTTTAATTCCCATAGATACAATTGTAATAATTTTAACCTTTTCTTGAATTAAAGCTTCTCTTTAAACAAAATGTCTTACGTCTTACAATTCATACAAGAAAAATCATGACAATTTTTCTTCAGCCTAGTTTGGAAAAAGAAACTAACAAACATTAACTGATACAAATAACAAATAATCATCCTTTAGAATGCCTTTTCATTAGTTTTCAATGTATTGCCTATTCTGTTTGAAGACTACAGACTTCTGTAATCATCATTTTGGGGGAAGAGATAGTCTGCTTCTCTTTGTTAAGTAATCAGTAAATGGGCACAAATGCTGATGTCTAGCCAATGTCTGCAGCCTGATCTAATCTGCCTTTTTCAAAGATCTATGTTATAGTCGGTAGTTTTATGACTATCTAGGACAAAACATGGCTAGTTTGAAATTAGTGGTACTCTAATTTTTGAACTGCAGAAAGACTGCTTGCTTTAAATGCAGAGCAGATGCTTTCAGCTATTGTTCTGTAAAAAGCGCACAACAAATTTGTATAGGGATTAGTATGATGAATAATAATTACAGCTATATTATTAGGAAGCATAACATTATATTGTTGGCTTGCTCCTTGATGTAGCTAGTGAATGGTTTGTTTAGTTTTGTACAAGTGCTGATAGTGGAATCAGTCAAGGGATTTTTAACCCCGTTTTTCCCATCTTTTTTTGCAGGTATGATGCAAGTTTGCGCTCTGTACCTCCACCAGACTATGGGGTTCCTAAGCTGCATTATTTTGAGGACTGGGGAGTGGTGACTTATGGAAGTGCTTTGCCAGCTGAAATCAACAGGCCTTTCCTTTCCTTCAAGTCAGGAAAGCTGGGAGGACGTGCAATATATGATATTGTTCATAAGAACAAGTACAAAGAGTGGATCAAGGGGTGGAGGAACTTTAATGCTGGCCATGAACACCCAGACCAGAACTCCTTCACTTTCGCTCCCAATGGCGTACCTTTCATAACAGAAGCTCTGTATGGGCCAAAATATACTTTTTTTAATAATGTGTTGATGTTTTCCCCTGCTGTGTCTAAGAGCTGCTTCTCCCCATGGGAAGGGCAGATTACAGAAGACTGTTCCTCAAAGTGGCTTAAATATAAACATGACTTGGCTGGCGACTGTCAGGGACGAGTGGTTGCTGCCATGGAGAGAAGCGGGGTGGTTTTTATCAGGGGAGAAGGAGTGGGTGCATACAATCCTAAACTGAAGCTGAGAAAACTGCAACGAAACCTTATACTCCTCCATCCCCAGCTTCTCTTGCTAGTGGACCAAATCCACCTAGAAGATGACAGCCCTCTGGAGGCAGCAACCAGTTTCTTCCACAATGTGGACATGCCTTTTGAAGAAACAGTTGTCGATGATGTCCATGGGGCCTTTATCAGGCACCGTGACGGGATATATAAGATGTACTGGATGGACGACACTGGCCACAGTGAGAAAGCCACCATTGCCTCGAGGATGTATCCCCGGGGCTACCCCTACAATGGAACAAACTACGTGAATGTAACGACCCTGCTGCGGCACCCCGTCACGAGGGCCATCTACCTTTTCATTGGGCCCTCTGTGGACGTGCAGAGCTTCACCGTGCGCGGAGATTCCCCGCAGCTGGACGTTTTTGTGACCACTGGTGAGCACGCCTACGCCGTGTATCTGTGGCCCGTCGAGGATGGCTCCCGCTCTGCCTTTGCACAGGTCATTGCAGACCGCCAGAAAATTGTCTTTGACCGAGCCTCTGCCATCAGGAGCTCCACGGTGCCAGAAGTCAAGGACTACGTAGGGATCGTGGAGAGGAACCTGCAACATTTTAAGCCTGTTTTCCAGCAGCTTGAGAAGCAGATCCTGTCTCGTGTACGCAACACGGCCAGCTTTAGGAAGACTGCTGAGCGCCTGCTGAGGTTTTCAGATAAGAGACAGACAGAGGAGGCCATTGACAGGATATTTGCAATCTCACAGAGGCAGCAGCAGCAGCAGCGTGGCAGAGCAAAGAAAAACAGAAAGGTAGCCAAAGGCTACAAATTTGTTGATGCCGTTCCTGACATTTTTGCACAGATTGAGGTAAATGAAAGAAAAGTGCGACAAAAGGCGCAGACTCAAGCACAAAAAGAGTTGCCTGTAGACGAAGACGAGGAAATGAAAGATCTTCTGGACTTTGCAGATATCACTTATGTGAAGCACAAAACTGGGGTGTCAATCAAAGGCCGATCAGGGCTGGCACAGATGGTGGCAACTGCTCGAAGCGCCCCATCAATATCAGCTTCTTATACTCGCCTCTTTCTAATTCTCAACATTGCTATATTTTTTGTCATGCTAGCAATGCAGCTCACCTATTTCCAGAAGGCCAAGAGACTGCATGGCCAAAGATGTCTGTATGCAATACTTTTAGTAGACAGCTGTATATTATTGTGGCTGTATTCTTCCTGTTCTCAGTCACAATGTTAGCAGAAGACCTCTACTAGTTGACCAGTTTATGGTCATATATGTCTATGCAAAAACATTAACCCTAATAGGGCCAAAGTTTATATCTTCTCTTTTTTAATTTTTTTTTCTTTTTTTTTTCTTCCAAAACATTCCAAAAACATCTGGGGAAAGATTGTTTTCAGACCAGAAGAGATTAAAGAATAGGGCAAGCAGTTAATATCTCAGAAAAATCAGTACTTAATAAGTACTCCTCCTTTGTGTTTTGAGTTGGGCCTCACGTCTGAGGGAATGTTATGCTTTGTTCATCAGAGTTCAGTAATGTAAAGTTGTAATTAATTCTTTGGTGAGAAGAGCCCTCTTGATAGGTTTGTTTCTAAGGTCTTTTTTTTATACAGAATTTGATTTTCATGTAATGAGTTTTCATTTCAGGCTGCTAGGGATGTCTCTGGACAATCTCCTAAGACGAGGACATTCAAACATACGTATACAAGGCAGATCTTAGCAGCAGACTTCATTTCTGTCTGCCAAACCAAAGAATGGCTCAATATGGGACACCCCTGTATCATTACTGCAGACCCTTATATTGTCCCATCTCTTTCATGCTTAACAATCTGGCACAGTGGGGAAATGACAATCATGTCAGTGCTTGCCAAGTGAGAGGAACATCACTAGTAGGTAGTAGTAGAAGGCAAATATGGGTTTAACTCAAAATAGAACAGAATGCAATTCTCAGGAAAATAAAAGCATTTCTATTTTAGCCAAGTGTAGGCTGTAGAATGCTGAATTCTGTAGGGTCTGTTCTCCATTTTACAAGGCAGGGTTTCAAGAAAGTTTTCTATAGTTTGAAGCATGTCTTACCAGGGAAATAATGTCCTAGATCACTGCCCTTCCATATGTAATTTTAAAAATACAAAGAACCAAAGCAATCCTGTGGTAACCTCAGCAACTGCCAGTATGGAAAAGTATGTATTAAGGAAGTATTTAATATCTTTTTCTCTTCAAATGGCTAGAAAGAGGACAGTTAAAATTTTGTGAACAGCCTGTTCTCTATAAAGCACCAACAAGGGTTCTGCAAGCTCTTGGTGGCCCCAGGTCAATTATGTGGGGATTAGTGGTAAATGGAATCATGTGGTTTATGACAAAAATAAGTTTGACATCTCCACATATATTCCCCTCTGTTCATTAAACTAATTTCAAAAACTCATAGCTATTTGAGAGAATGGAAACTGTGGAATTGGGGCATACTTGTTTGTCTTTACAGAAAAACAATTCTTCAGTACATTTGCTAAATAAAAGCATTATAATAATCTCTATTGAAAAGTTGGTTTTATTTTATTTAAATGTTTTTCCTGATAATTACAGTAATTATGTTCATCAGCACTTTGTTCACTTTGCTTCCTCTTCTTTACACCATTTAGATATATGTTATCTACATTACTCCTGTTAAGCCTTCTGCAAGTCTGTGTTTGGAAATGTGATGAGCTTCCTTGTCTAAACATCTTTAGTGAATAGATCAGAATATTTTCACTAGGTTCCAGCTCCTGAGTCAGTTTAGAGCACTGTATTCACATAAATAAGCCCTACTGCCGTCTCCAATGCCTAGATTTATTCAATGAAATTGGCTACATTTTATCTGAGCAAAGATTTAGGTACCCAGTTAATTTCTGATCCATGCATAGTCTCTGGATTATGAGAGCCTTCAGACAGTAACTCAGCTCACTGAAGACCTTGGAACACCTTCAAGACATAATTTCCCCTTTTCCCTAATTGCAAAGGATATGTGAGGTGGATAATTGTCTATTTCAACTCAGTCACTTAGTTTCTTAAGGCAAAGGGAGCTGGGCCTGGGGAGTATCACCCATACAGCTCCAGGTTGGTAGTGGTGCCTGCTGAAAGCGGCTAAACTGTGACAGGCTGTGGATAACTGGAAATCTCTTTATTTCTGCCTTTGCACTGTGATGACATAAACACATGCAAAAATAGCTGTTGGCTTATGTTCAATTTTAAAGACACCGTAGTTTTTCAATATTAGGTGATACTATTATTTGTCATGAAACATCAAAAAATCAAGAGTTTATTTAATGCCTATGCACATTTTCCCTGTGTCAATTTGCTATTGCTTTGAACAATCAGAAAGTCACCCTGTAGTCTAGAAGACTAAGAAGTGTCTGCTGTGTAGTGTGGTTTTAAGTTCTAGCATGGGATTTGTGTAGCTGTCAAATGAAACTGCAGAGATTAGCAATTAAGGTATGGTTTTGCACGTTAGCTCTCATTTACGCTGTGCTTCTCCGCACTGTTCCAGCAGTGCCAAGGCAAAGAGGTGGCTGCAAGAGCTGCCCATGCTCACAGCCAGGTCTTAAAGCAGCTTTTAAAGCCAACCAGCATTCAAACAAACTGTGTGTGTGCAATGATACTGTAAAGGGAAATTAAATGCAGCAGCCTGACCCTCCTCAATGAGGGACCAGATCCATTTCAGCATAAAGTGTGCATCCAGGAGTTTTGCAGCCTGTGCTTGGTTTGCATGTGTTAAGGATTTATGTGTATATGATTGTAATCACTTGCTGCTCTGAACTCCACTTGCACAGATGTGACTTTGATTCAGACTGGGCAACTAAAGAAACAAATTAAACCTTAATTGTGGTGACTGTCTTTTAGATATGAAAAGAATCCTTAGTTATTCTTTTCCAGGCCAGAGCCTTTAAAAAGGTCTTTTCCAGTGGTTCTGTTTCCACTCTTTTTTTTCCATTCTTGTCTGTCTCATTCCTTGCCAAGAACTGTAACTTTTTTTGATTTTGAAACATATGGAAGAACAGATTGTTCTATGCCATCAATAATGTGGCATGGGCAATCGGGTGTTGGCTACAAGTGTCTGTATCACAGAAAAGACACAGTTCAAGGCCTCAGGTGGCAGGACCCTGAAAAATCCAAGCTGCCCTTGCTTCACTAGGAAGTGCAGTGGGGAAGAACAGGTAAATGGGATCAGTCCGGCATGTGGGAGGGCTGGAGAAAGATGGTGTTCCCCATACTTGCTTATGCAGGAGGGAATGCTCTCCTCACCTTTGCATCCTTTGTCTGAGCTGCAGCAGAGAAGCAGCCTCGGTGGGCTCTGTGTCCATGCTAGAAGCATTTAGCACTGGGTTCATCTAGTCTGGGTGTACTGAACAACTTCTGAAATTGCTGCTGGGTGCCATGCAGTGACATTTGAACATTACAGAAGTATTTGAACATTACAGGAGTATTTGAATATTACAGAATAAATGAGGGCAGACTGAGGGACTTGGAAAGTTACTGCTAACAAAAAATATAGGCAACTGGGAAAGTTTTCTCCTTATGTCACATACATCATTCTTTCCTTTTGAATCATCTCACTTGCACAGTAGTGGTGAGCTGAAACAGCTTGGGTATTCTGTAGCTAAGAATTAGATTGATCAGAAAAAATAATAATAACTTTGCTGCTGGGTGCCATGCAGTG
>VZRH01000952.1:1900-18191 GCA_013397555.1 Urocynchramus pylzowi
GCCGCGCGTCGCGCGGTCGCCTGGCCGCTCCTACGGCGCTGTCCTCTCGTGTTCCCGCAGGGTCACGCCCCGCGCACCCCCGGCAGCATCTCCGCCACGCAGCAGCCGCAGGAGCTCCTGAACGCCATCCTGCCGCCGCGGTGAGCGGGGCCGGGCCGGGGCCGGCGCTGCCGGGGGCGCCCGGTGACTCCGGTAACGGCCCGTGCTTCTCTGGCAGGGAGTGGGAGGAGGCGCAGAAGCTGTGGGTGCAGGAGGTGTCCACCGCGCCCAGCACCCGCCGCGACGTGGTGCAGCTGCAGGAGCAGCTGGACCGGCAGCTGCAGCAGCGGCAGGCGCGGGAGACCGGGCTGTGCCCCGTGCGCAGGGAGCTCTACACGCAGTGCTTCGGTCAGTGCCCGCCGTGCCCCTGGGGACAGCCTGGCAGGAGAAAAACGCCTTTAAATCCTCTTAGTGATCCTCTCCGTTGCACTTCAACCGCGTTTATTTAAAGTAACTTAAAGCCGGGTGTTTGTTACTCGCTCTAATGACACAGGGCTGGTCTCCCAAAGGAGGGTTGGAGAGCAGGATCCCCTGAGGGCTCCCCCACGGCATCAACAAGTCATTACTCATTTTAAAGTGTTTGCTGTTGCAGCTTCAGGGGATCAGCATCGCTGGCATTACCTGAAGGGCTGCACCGCCACTCTGCTTGTACCTGCTGTGCTCAATGCTACGGCTGCAATGTAACAAAACTAATTAATTGTTATTGTCTCTAGGACATGTCATGTGCTAATTTTGTCCCATTTACCCCAAAGGCCCACAATAACCTTTCCAGGACCCTCTCTATTCCCTCAGAACCCTCTTTACCCTTCCATATAAAAGCTAAAGCTTAAGGCATCACTTCCAGGACTTCATTTCCCCTCAGGGCCCCATTTACCCTTCCAGAACCCCATTTATTCTTCGAAAACTCTTTACTCTTCCAGGACCCCATTTATTCTCTGACAACCCTCTTTACTCTTCCATGACCCCATTTACATCTCAGGACCCCACTGACCCTTCAGGGCCACATTTACCTTTCCAAAACCCTATTTTACACTGCCATGTAATAGGGACAATTATTATTAGCAGTCTTAAGCTGCTAAGGGGAATATAGGTTGGATATTAGGAAAAGGTTATTTGCAGAAAGGGTGGTAGAGTTCTGGAATGGCCTGCCTGGGGAGGTGGTGGAGTCACCATCCCTGGGTGTGTTTAAAAAGAGACTGGATGTGGCACTGGGTGAGGTGTTGGGGCTGGGTTGGACTCGGTGATCTTGAAGGTCTCTTCCAACTCAGTGATTCTGTGATTGTTTGTGTCATTGTGTGTGTGTGATTGTGTGTGTGAGATTGTGTGTGATTGTGTGAGAGATTGTGTGTGTGAATCTGTGTGTGATTCTGTGTGTGATTCTGTGTGTGATTCTGGTTGTGTGGCACAGGGAGTGGGTGAGTGTCAGCACAACAGGTCCCCAGCCAGTGCCATAGACTGCATGCATTTTACAGAAGGCTGATAATTTACTTTATTAAGAAACCCATTGCTTTTTTTATACCCTGGTTCACCACAGGTTGACCTAATTGGTTCTTTACTAAAAACACCATCACCACTGGCTCATTAAGAAGCCACCCTTTGGTGAACACATCCCCATAACACATTCTAGAAGTTCCCAACGCTAGGCGCAGCAAGAACTGTTTCTCATTCTTTGCCCTGCCCTTCTCCCGGCCGTTCCCAGGGTGGAGTCTGGGAGGGGGCTGCCCGTCTCCCTCAGAGCCGGCGAGCTGCTGGCAGGGCGGGCAGCGCTGCAGGCTGCATGCCTCCAGCAGGGCATGCCAGCGCTGCAGGCTGCATTCCTCCAGCAGGCATGCCAGCACTGCAGGCTACGTGCCTCCAGCAGGGCATGCCAGTGCTGCAGGCTGCATTCTTCCAGCAGGGCATGCCAGCGCTGCAGGCTGCGTGCCTCCAGCAGGGCATGCCAGTGCTGCAGGCTGCATTCCTCCAGCAGGGCATGCCAGCGCTGCAGGCTACGTGCCTCCAGCAGGGCATGCCAGTGCTGCAGGCTGCATTCCTCTGGCAGGGCAGGCAGCAGGGCGTGCCAGCGCTGCAGGCTGCATTCCTCCCTTGCAGACGAGCTGATCCGGCAGACCACGGTGAGCTGCGCGGAGCGGGGGCTGCTGCTGCTGCGCGTGCGGGACGAGCTGCGGCTGACGCTGGCCGCCTACCAGGCGCTCTACGAGAGCAGCGTGGCCTTCGGCGTGCGCAAGGCGCTGCAGGCCGAGCAGGGCAAGGCCCAGCTGGAGAAAAGGGTGAGCTACTCAGGGAAAGGGCCACGGCTGTAAGCAGGTGTTTCCTCTCCCGTAGTCTGCACACTGGAATTTTTGTCCAATATGCTAATAATGCTAATAATCTGAACTGCAAAACCAGTGAGAGGCTACAAGTCAGAAATACAATTTATTAGGAAAAGGGAAAGGAAAACTAAAATACACTCAATAATACAAAAGAAAAACCACTGACAAAGTCAGAATGCAACCTGACACCCTGTTGGTCAGGGTGTTGCTAGTAGTCCAGTTGGATTTGTGGTTGCAGTCCTCCTGGAGTGGCAGGTGTGGTTCTGTTGGAGCAGTGATCCTGGAGAAAAGGGTGTAGTCTTCCTCTGAAGATCCAGTGGAAAAGAAACTGAACTGTTGTCTTGAAATCTCAGATTATATCCAGGTAGGAATGCTTGGCTCCTCCCTCTGGGCGGAGCATCTCCCAGTGGGATGCTGTCATTTTTATCAGCCATGCAGTGACAGTCACTGGCCCATTAACAGCAGATGTCTCCCTGAGGGAGGATTGGTTTGTGGAAGAGGTAAAGAAAACTGCCACACCTCTGACAGATGGCAAATACAATACACATTGCCCTGCAATCCAGGACAGATGTAAAGGCCACGGGGTGTAAGCAGGTGTTTCCTCTCCCATAGTCTGCACAGTGGAATTTTTGTCCAATATGCTAATGTGCTGGTTTGAAAGCAAAACCAGTGAGANCCAAACTCCAGATTATATCCAGGTGGGGATGCTTGGCTCCTCCCCCCTAGGTGGAACATCTCACCATGGGCTGGTGTCATTCTGTGAGTCATGCGGGTCTTGATTGCCCATTAAACAGAAATGGCTCCAGAGGGAGTTACCTCTGAGTCATGGGCAAAGCATTGATGGGCCCATTAACAGGAGATAAGGAAAAACAATGCCACTCTGTCAATCTCTAAGATTGACACAAGAACAGGAGAGAGGCAGTATGTAGAAAGAGCAAAGAAAGATTTATTGCAAAGAACTGCACGTCTTATATAGTGTTCCCATACATTCTATGTGATTGGCTAGCTAACAAAAACACCTTTCTCACACACCGTCCTTGAAAAGAACAGAAAGGCAAAGCAGAAAAACACCACCTGCAGATTGTTTATATTAACAGGTTATCACATTCTTACAACTCCCTGAAAACTCTCACAAGCTGAGATGTTTCACATTTCTCCCTCTCTCTGTGCCACGGCATCCACACCCCTCCTGGTTTCAACAGCTCTTGAGGATGGGATTAGAATGTATCTTTATATTGTAACCTAGGACAGCTCCACCTTGATGCCTTTCTGTCTGCCTTATAGTGCTTATGTCAAGTTTCTGTTGTGGTGGGTTATTTTATGGGAAAATCCTTCTTTGATAGTGCTTAGGGAATTTGTGCTCTTTAAATCTTTACAGCTTCCCATTGTAGAATGGATTCTAAATAATTACATTAAAAACATAGTCCACTGTCTCTGCTTGCCCTGTATGAACTGTGATACTTTGTCTTTTACTGTTGAAAACAATGCAAAAGCAGAATTTAATTAGTCCTAGTATCCCAATTAATATAATACATTTATTTTACTGAAAGCTGTTATCTTTTGTCAAATCTTCATTGAAAATTAAAGTGAGACAATGTGAGTGATGCCTTGGGGCCTCGTGATGGAGCATTCTGCATGTGAAAATAGCAGATTTTATATCTTTAAACTCATTGTTTCCCTTTCCACGGGATGGCAGCAAAGACCATCAAAATACTCAGCTCGCTGTCCTCGGGCTTAGCTGCACTTCTGAAGCTTTTTCTACAGCTTTAAAGACTGCACCACACACCACTTTGTCCTGATGCCTTAAATTTTAGCTCTTGTATTTTTCAGATTCTGTACTGCATTAGTATATAACTCTGAGCTTCATACAGTGTTAGCAAGTTGTCTTCACAGTTTAGTTAGACAAAACAATCCTTTTTCCTTTCCTGAGAACACCATTATAGCTCCAGGCCCAAAAAGTATGAACAGCAGCAAATTGAGGAGAGCAGACTGGGAGAAAGGGACTTTATAACCTGAAGCTGTATTTGGAGAATTAACTCAAATATGTAAATGGAAAAGTATTTAAATACTTATAAAAGTGTGAAAACTCATGACCCATGGTGCATCCTGGGTGTAGCCTCAGCCAGGCTCTTGTACTGGCCAAGGTGTATCCTTTGTATGCCTTTTAAAAAATACCTCCTTTATTCCTTTAACTCTGTCTAGCCTCTGTTCTAGGTAGCCTCTCAAGGCATGAGTCCCATCTGAACTGAAAACTGACTATTTGCCAACAAAACTTGAGACATGTGTACTCTTTTCCAAGATTGCAGAGCTGGAAGAGGAAAAGGAGGAGCTGGAAAAACAAGTGAGCGAAGAGAAAGCGAAATGTGAGGCTATTGAGAGGCAAGAAACTGAACGGCGAGAAATAGAAGAGAAGAAACACAGTGAAGAGGTTCTGTTCCTCAAACGGACAAACCAGCAGCTGAAGGTCAGTAAAAATCCACCATTCCAAACACTAGTGGTACAATTCTCATTAAAACCATTAAAGCCTAGTAACACAACGCACCATTTAACATTAAATATTACCCAAGAACAACTGTGCAGGGACTGGATAATTATTTGTGCATGTGGCTTTGAGGAGAACAGAGCTTCTGCTCTGTACTTTGTTTTTAAAAGGGGAAGAAAAATCCCACATCTTTTGAGTAAGGAAAGAATGTCACCCTGAACAGCATCAAATGTTTTGGCTACAGCTAAAAACATTTCCCTTACAGCAAGCTGCTTTTCCTGCAGATCCTACTTTCTAACTCACATTTTCAGGCTGCCTTGGAATGCTTTAGGACACAAAATCCTAGATCAGATGTGTGTTGCCCCTGAATACGTTTCTTCCTTGAAGTACCTGTACTTGACCAGCTGTTGTGCCACTGCTGAGGGTTATTGTAGCTGCTCCCATCCATCCACTAACTGGCATCAAATTTTCTCAGTAATCACAAAACTTGCTGTTCCCAGCTACTCTTGTCCCAGAGTCAGTTCACGTTCCAAATGCTAGAGAGCCAAATACTTAATTTAGCTCACATAGTCCAGCTTCAAATCAGAGAATTCAGACCACTGTTTCAACAGCTTTTATTTAATTTCCCCCTCGATGCTTCACATTCTAAACAGAGTCTCTCATTGTACGGAGCCAAGGCCAGCTCTGTTCTCCTCAGAATGCAACAAGTGTGCATGCCAGGAACGACAAACTAATTTATAAAACATGTAGGAATGGAATTGCTGGGGAACAAACCTGGCCTGGCTCTCCTGGCAGCAGTGCAGCATCCCTCCGCTCCTTGCTGTGAGCATCCAACAGAAAATTTAGCCCTTCACAGCACTGAAGGTTTATTTTTTAGCTTAGGAAATTTAATTTGTCTCACTGTCTCGTTTGTTTTTCAGGCCCAACTTGAATGCATCATTGCAGCAAAGAATTAATTGTTTTGTTGTCCTCAAGGCAGGCTCAGAAGAGCTGTCAGAGCAAGAAGCTTGCAATTAGTGACAAAGATTTGTCTTCCTAAAACGATCTTGAGTTTTCACTTACCAGTAACAGCAGGCAGTGTAACTGTGTTCTTTCTTTCTCTCTTGAAGAGTTGAAATTCAAGAGCTCCATTAATTACTGCTCCCTCCTTCAGAGCCATCTCAGCAGTCAGCTCTTTGAACAGTGAACTTGTCTGGAACTTGCCTGTTGGTAACGTGCTAATGACCTTCAAAGCAATAACTAATAAACATTTTTAAATGCAAACATCTCTCTGACATTATTACTTTGAAAACATTGTAGAAGATTCAGAAACAATGTAAAAGTGCCTACAAGAAAAGTAAGTCACATGCACCAAGACAGAAATGGCAGCTCATGTTGCATTGCTACAAGCTCACTCTTGGACAGGCGTCTTGGGGGAATTTCCTTGAGTACCTGCAAGCTGGTGTCAACTGTACATGGAAATCCCTCGTCAGCACCACCAGCAGTAAACAACACCAAAGCTCTGGGTGTGACTGTTTCTGGTGAAATGAAGGGGCACGATGGCAGACACAGATTCACTTCTCAATGGAAGCACATGAAATCCCTGCTTGAGGTACCTCTGTGAGCAGCTGGTTACATAGAAGGTGAACACAGGAAAGAGAATTCCCTGTAGGCATGTGAAAAACCCCATAAAGCCAGTTTCCAGCAAAAAACCCACCCAAACCCCACCACTGAGCAACACTGGAATAGCTGTTTGGCCACTGCAGTGTTTGCTGGCCTGGGACGGCGATGTGGAAATACCATCAGCTCCAACTGCACAAAGAACTTTCAGATGATGCAGAAACAAAGACAGAGATGCTGCTCCTGGGGCCAGGACAGACCGGTCACACTGGGCTTTGAACAGGAACCGCAAGTTTTATAGTAAAAAAAGCCACCGCATACTAGAGCTGTTTTATGTAAAATTTAATAGAATAAGCAGCTATTGCTTATGTTTGTATTTTTTGTGCTTTGATCTTTGTCCCTCCAAGCCAGTTTTCTTCTTGTTCTTATTCTTATTTTTCACGTTGTGAGTTTCATAATACCGGACTCCGACTTTCTTGGAGCGCTGCTGCCTCTCGGCTCGTCTCCTCTGCAAACACAAAACACATTAGCAAATCCCCAGCATCCAGAGCCTCAGTGTCTGCAACTCTCCAATGGTGTTCACTTTGCATTCCGCACACGTTAAGTAAAATAAAGAATTTCAAACAAAACGTTACCGATGTGACTCTATACAGAACCCACCCGCCCTGCTCTTACAAGAATAAGCTCCACTTCAGTCTGTACAGAAGTAGCCAGCAAGATACAAGATTCAATCTGATGGGCAGTCAGGTAAGAGGGGGGTGACAGAAGTTGTCACAGAACATTCATAACAGAATTCTGTTTTCATTCCCCTTCTGTTCATGCCCAAAATCTCCAAGCTCTTTAGTGACAACAGGCTCTTCAGTGATACTGCCAAGGGTAAAAAAGCCAGCTTATTTCCCTGCTCAGTTGTACTACAGGAAAGCACACTTACTTCTTTGGATGTGAGTTTCTTACAAGGCCGTTTACCCAACTGGCCATCATCATCATCACTTTCCTCTTCTTCTTTCCTCTTTCTTTTCCCCTCTGGGCTGCCTGCAAACAGCAGAGATCATGCACTTGGTATCTTCCAGAACACTCATTAGTTTGAAGAACTTCAGGCTGAGGTCACCAGCTCAACTCCTTGAGCAACGTATTTAAGAGCTTCTACCAAAACAACATGAATGTTCCTCACAAGAGCATCACAGCTATTACTGTGAAAACTGCTCTTGAGAAGCAGG
This sequence comes from Urocynchramus pylzowi, assembly GCA_013397555.1. NCBI lineage: Eukaryota > Metazoa > Chordata > Aves > Passeriformes > Fringillidae > Urocynchramus > Urocynchramus pylzowi. The sequence continues at coordinate 9,550 of VZRH01000952.1, forward strand.
TTGCTCCAGCCCCATCCAAGTCCAGGAGAATTCCACAGTCCTGTCAGGACAGGGCTCTCCCACCTGACTGTGCCTTTACTCAAACTGACTACAACAACTGAAGCCTCAGTAAAAACCTATAGCTTGAAGTATCTCTGCTTTTATAACATCCCAAACCCCATTCACTCCTTCCTGTAACACCCAGGGCTGCTCTGGCTGCAGCCTGGAGCCCAGGCTGTTGAACTCAACACTTGCCTTCACTGTCTTGTTCCCTCACTGAGAGGGACATCTCCCATCACACAGACAGCTGTTCCACAGGAAGGCTACACCATGTTAGCAGCAGCCCTTGGGTCAGCTAAAGGGAGATTTAAGTAGTTTTAGGGGAAAAGATCTTCCACACAGGATCCAGTGGATGCTTCTCCCCTTAATGCCAGTTTTTTCTCTGGCTCATAGGATTTCCAAATGTAGATTAAGAACATGTACTAATCTTGTTTTACCTCTGTCTTCAGTTTCTTTGGGTTCTTCAGCATTCTGCATGGATTTTGCAAACACTATGTCACTCAGTCTCTTGGGGATTCTATGGAAGATAAAACCAGCAATAAAAGATTGTTGTTACACAAACAGTGACCACCTCTGAGAAGCCATCAAACTCCAGCAGATCCCAGTCCCCTGTCAGCATCAAAGCCAGTCTTTGCACCAGAATATTGCAATACCCTTGTTGCTGGAGTTACTGTGTTTGTGTGCTCTGTGAGAGAGAAAATGTAGCACTTAAACCTTGAAATCTCCCTCCTCACAAGGCTGGTGGGTGAGCTTTGCTAAAACTGGGCCTGCTGTATGGGCCAGGATTCACTGCACATGCACAAAGACCCACACATATCCAGCCGTGGTACCACCCAATATCAAGGAGAGATCCAGGGATGCAGTACTGCTGCCCAGAAAACCAAGATAATGCTAACTTTAATCCATAATTGAAGAGGCAGCTTTCCAAAAGTGAGAACATTTTTAATTTGCTGTTAAATAGCAGCTCTTGGAATAATCTTTCAAAAACAAACTGCTACTTGGCCCAATTTCCAGCCATTATAGTTAAGCCAGATAAGCTGTGGCAACCTGTGTGTGGCAGCCTGGGGGAATTTGTCAAGCAAGTCAGAAATTGAGTCCATCTACAGCAGAGCCTCATCAACCCTTTCCCCACCTGCAATGTATTGGACAGATTCAGGTACCTTATTGCTGAGAATCTCTTGGCCTTGGCTTTATCCAAAAATTTTTTGTATTTTGCAATCTTGTCCTCCAAAGCCTTAAGAACCGCTTTAGAGCTCTCCGGGGCACCTGGTGCAGCCACCTGCAATTCCTCCTCTCCTGGATCCTGATGTTCCTCATTCTCCTCCTCCTCCTGCTCCTCCTCTCCAGAGGAATCATTGTCTGTGTCATCAAAACCTGGCACATCCACAGGAACCAGGTCTTCTTCTGAGAACTCCGGTGCCACGTTAATCCTGCCGAAGTTCTGCCGAACGTGGGACATGAGCTGCCTGATTTCGGTGTTTGTGTTGTTCCCCTCTTCTGCTGGCTCCACACCTGATGCCACCATCTCAGAGACTTTCTCCTCAGTGTTGTCTTGGCTGGATGCCACAGGTGCTTCCAACACAGGAGGCTGCAAGGAAGAGCAGGATGAATTATCCCCAGTCTGTCCCACCACCTCCAGAACAACTTCCATTTTCTCTTGTTGGAAAAAGAATAAGATGACAACATGATTACTGACATTTCTGGTAGTCAGTAATGACTCAGACATCTCTGTCAAGAGCACTGCTATCTGGTCCACACCAAATTCAGGTGTCACCTGAAATACCATGCTTGGGCAGAGCATGCAGGACATGCACTGCCCAAGTTCCATGGCACTCTGAAAAAAGCAGCAGTGAATACCATTAGGAAAATCAAATATGAGGGAAGAGGAGGCACAAGCATCACATTCTTACCTGGGGATCTGGCTGATCTGCATTCGGTGGCTTCACAAAGAAAGGGATTCTGCCCCTCTGCCAGTCATTGAGAACCATCTTACTCACAGTCTGCAAGTCAGGCTCACCACCCTGAGAAAAACAGGAACAGTTTATCTCCATGTTTGCAGGGCACACAGCCCTCCCATGCCCCGTGAGCAACAGAAACATTGCCAGTTCCCATGTTCAGAACAGGCCACACGCCCTTCCACCCTGCAAATGCAGGAAGCTGGCACACCTTTAGCAGTTTTCCAGTCCTAGCAGCAAGTTTCTCAAGGAAGTCTTCTGTATCCGTCCAGGAATCAATTTTGTATGTTTTTCTGATGTACTCTGCTTTGGCTCTTTCCAGCACAGCACCAATGTGGTCTTCAGGGCTCTTAATCTTTTCAACTTGAACCTGAAAAAGCACAGCAGGGGATCACAAAGAGGATCAACCCTCTGAGACCATCACAGTGACAACAAGCAAAGCCTTCCAGCACTCAGTGCAGGCACTTACCACTCCCTTCAGCACAATGTCTGTCTCTGAGTCTCCTGATGGATAAACCACCCCGGGGCAGTCGATGAGAAAGATCCGCCGCATCAAGGTGATGTACTGCCACACCTGGAAGAGATCAGCAGCTCCCCATCAGCACCTTGTTTCATTTTTGAAGACCAGAGTCAGAGAAACAGAGCCTGACACAGCATTTGGGTCAGGATTGCAGAGGCAGGGAGTGAGGACAGCTGAGCATTCCCATCCCAGCCCTGCAGTGTGGCAGAGTGGGGATTTGGGAATGCTGCCAGAGCAGTGCCTCAGAGCAGGGACTGTCCATCAGCCCCTCCTCAGGGTCACACAACCTGTGCAGGTCAGTGCAGGACTTGACAAGCTCATTAGGCTGCTTTCACATGACCACATTTGCATTTTAACACTGGGATGTTCCTACCTTTGTTTCCCCTGCGATGGGGGCCACGCTGCAGACCTTCTTGGACCGCAGGGTATTGATCACCGAGCTCTTGCCAACGTTGGGGTAACCAATGAATCCCACACTGATCTGCTTCTTGTCAGAGTGTAACTGGTGAGAAATAACACATCCTTTTACATCTTGGCAGTGAGGGACAGAATTACCACTGCAGTTCTGAACCCCAAAAAACCCCAAACAAAGCTAAAGACCACACACAGTAACCCCCCCCAAACCAACCACAGATCCCCAAAATTGTTTTGTACCTTTCCAAACTGCCTTAGGAGCTGTATGAAAGCACCTTTGCCGAATGGGTTTGTGAGGCTGGCATGGAAAGCCAGTGTTGGATACTCCTGGGAAAGGACAGCAACCCAGCGCTTCTGGAGAGGCAAAGGGGACTGGGTTAGGGACTGGGGCTGGACAGTGACACTCTGTGCTCAGAGAGGAGGACACAGCATCTGCACTGGGCTCACAACTGCAACTGGCCGTGAACATTGCTAAGGAAGAACCTTTGAAGCACTTCCCCAGCCCAACAGCTAAAAGCCCTGAGTATTGTTTGTATTAAAGTCAAACAATTTCCCAAAAACGCCTTCATTGCTAGCTAAAACTCATTAGTTTAATGACATAAAGCAAACCAGCTGGGGTGGATATGGATCCTAGGCAGACTAACATTTAGCACACTCTGGAGACAACAGCTGAACTGTTAAATCCAGACAGAGGAAGTAGGGAATTTGTGGCTGGCGTGTGTTGCTCAACTTGGCCAAACTTGGACAGATTTACACGGTAATTGTTACTTTTACTGCAGGCAAGCAGAGAACTCCCAGCGCCCCAGCTGCAGTACGCCCTTCCAGACCAGCATGGGGACTGGCACGGAGCTACAGCACAGCCACAACAGGAACAAAGAAGGTCCACAGAATAACAGGCAGGACTGTGCTTACAGTGGCCCAGGTAGGAATGAGATCACATTTGTTCAGGACAAAAATGAGATGTTTCCAGTGCTTCTCCTTTTTAAGGTAGGATTCCACATGAGGGGAGCGAGTGCCTATGGGATCCCGGGCATCAAGAACTTGAACAACAACATCTGATGAGTCAATCACCTGAAAAAATAAAAAAATCCACACAGAAGTAAAGGATTTTGCAGAAAGCAAGAGATCTGTACCTCCCAAATGAAAACTAGTCATATTTGAAACAACATCATTAATTTAAAAACCTTGTATCCTTCCCAAACTGCTAGTTCCCCACAGACTAGTGAAGTTCAGACTAACATCCATTGATGCTCTACTCTCTCCTCTCCTAAATCCCCTCCAAGTTCAGCCTGGACAGCTGAATGACTTTTACCTGTTCTTATGCACTAGGGAAAGAAAACACTACACCCAAATGGGAAAAGTGCTGCAGCACACAAAGCCCCAGCGTTCATCCTCCATTCAGCAACAACCCCCTTCTACCATTTCAGCATGGATCAGGGAATAAAGGATGTTTTCTGGACCAGTATGAAACACACAACCAAGCAGGAACCTGCTGTTAGTCCACGAAGCAACTACAGCAGGGAGCTGTCATTTTATGACTTGTTTCAGGCCAAGTGAATTTGTTTCACAGCTTTTTCCTGCAGTTTTGGCAGCCTCTTACTGAAATCTGTTTTGCTCAACCATTCCCAGTCCTTTTAGATCCGAATGAAAAGGTTTTAAGCTACATTCAGAAATTCAGAGCAAAAAGTCAAGCAATTTCACACCTAAGAGTCACTGAGAGCACACAAACTGCTCATACCACCCCAATTCACTCAGTCTCCATTTCTCTGGCAGCCATGGTGGCTCATGGAGAACTGAGGGTCAGAGCTCTCCCAAGACGACCCCATCAATATGCCAGATGTTTTTAGCCTAAAGAAGCTTAAGGGAACATGACTCTTTTACTTGTGGTGAAGACCCAGGAATCCAAGAGAAACTTACACCTTCACTCTGCCAGCCCTCTTCTAGATCATGTATTTCGAGAATGTTTGTTCCAGTAGGACAAGACCTCAAGAATCAAGCTCAGTCAGGCAGAGATTTACAAATTAAAATCTACTCTTTTTGAGTTTTAGTCACTGTTGCTGTACAGGATTTCAGTGCTGTGCTGAAGCCCCTAACTGTGTAAAGGCTGACAGATTTGACTGCTGCAAACTCCAAGTGCCATTTACCTTGTAGAGCTCACCCCAGATTCTTTTGGACTGTCCTTTCTTAAAGATTTCCTCTTGTGCTTCATCCCTAGAAGACATTACCAGAAACATCAGCAACCACAATACAGGGTCAGGATCTTCTTCTCTTCAGCCATTTACAGACAAAAGAGGGGACAAAGCCCAAGCAGCAGTTGGTATTTAGCCAAAATCCCAAATTCAGCTAATCTCCTTTTCCTTCCTCCTCGCACAGTAACAGCATTGATGGAAGTACCAGATACTTATTAAAAACAAGGCTGGCTTTTCATACATGTATACAGTGAATCATTTTTCCTTTCCAGTCACCTTACACCAGTGTCCTCTGTCACCAGGTCTCGGTCCTTGCCCTGGTCATAAGACTCTGACGAGGCCTCAGCATTCTCCACCAGAGACTGCACATCACTTGCAGACAGAGTTGGTCTTTTCCTTTGTGATTTGGGGCCAAACGTTGTTTCAAATGTTTCTGTGTCAAGAATGTGAACTCTGGAGGTCTAAGGAAAAACAGGTTGGTAAAAAAACCAAAAATCCAAGCACTGTTTTTTCCCATCTCTCGTGACACACAGGGAAGGAGCCCCAAGTCCAACACAAACCTGGCAGCCTCTGACAAGTGACAGGCACTTCCCTAACAATGTTTGAGTTTTCCAGTTCAAGCTTTGAGAAACACAAGAGTGGATACTTAATAAGCAACAAAACATTCTGCACTTGCCAACGAACCATGCTTCAGTTCTTCCACCATAAATGGTGTCAAATGCAATTACAACCACCGTGATGAAAATTCAGCTGCTATCTTTGATCATTTCTTGTTTTTCTAACAAGAGCACAAATCTCGCCAAATTCTCAGATTTTTGTCAGGGATAATTACAATCAAAACTAGATTTTAAAGCTTGCAATGAAAGCCAGCTTGTCTTGGAACAGCAAACAATCCATGGCTGAAAGCAGCAATTTGTTTTTGTAATGCATGTTTTAACAGAACCTTTTCCCTAATTTAAATAACGTTCTTATGACATGAACTTACAAAGTTTCCATATGACAAAATAGCTACCAATACCCCAAAATAATGGTTTAAACATCGTGAAAAAATGGCATTAACTACAACTTGATGTACTAGAAATGAAGGCTGAATGAACAAGGATTCCTGATACAGGATGAAACACAAGTGTTTCAGTTCAAATCCATCATGTGAGTGTCTGCAGGGTGAAGCAGCCTCAGGAAAGGCCCAGGAGCTGTTGGAGGCATTAGAACTCCAGCTGGCACATCAACCTATCACAAATCAGATCACAATATGATAGCATCATAACCTGTCACAGGAGGCTTTGGGCTGGAAGGGACCCTAAAGCCCACCCAGTGCCAGCCCTGCCATGGCAGGGACACCTTCCACTGTCCCAGGCTGCTCCCAGCCCTGTCCAGCCTGGCCTGGGACACTGCCAGGGATCCAGGGGCAGCCCCAGCTGCTCTGGGCAGCCTGTGCCAGGGCCTGCCCACCCTCACAGGGAAGAATTTTTGGGGTAATTTCCTATTGGAAAATGAGAATTTTTATTAAATAGTTTATCTTTCTTTGCCCTCCCTCACACTTGATGCCCACAGTGACAGGGAATCAGAAGCATCCTTCCCCAAGGAATCCACTAGAGCTACCCTTTCCAGAAGGCAGTATCCCCAGAGTGAGCAGGGACAGCAGAGCTGATCACAGGTGTGCACAGCCCTGCACAGTCAGTGATACCCACGTGTGGTTTGATCCGGTCGTAGAACAGGGACATGGGCAGCTTCTTCTGCTTCATGACCACCCTGTAAGGATCCTTCATCACAGTCTCCATCTCCTCCTGGAATTTCTGCAGGGATGATTGCTTGATCACACGAGTATTTCCTGAGTGTAAGAAACAAACATCACATCTGGCCATTCCTGATCTTAACTGCTCCAGCTGGGGACACTAATAAAATATGAACTTTCCATCTAGGAACAAAGATACCACTGAAAACCCCAAGGGTTTTACTTGAGACCAAGCCCAAACAGGCAGCCAATCCCTTTCTCTCCCACCATTTACAGGAAATTTTAAAAGTATCTCTAGGACATTTAACAGCAACACAGATGGGCAAACCATGGGGAACAAAACAGAAGCCAAAATAACCACCCTCAGGGGAGTGTGTGGAAAGCAAAGCCCCAAAGCATAGGTACAAGCAAGGGGTACAATGATGCCTTAGAATTTTAACTGTTATATTTTTAATTTATTTGTAATCCTGCAGTTCTTTAGTGTAGAGGTCCAAACTCCATATGCAGTGTGAGCTGCTGCTTCCCCATTTTGGGCAGACACAACAACTCCTCTCCAGGCCTGGCAATCAAGGACCCCTCACTGCCTCAGGCCCTGAGAGATGGGAACAAAAGTGAGTTGGGGGACAAAACTTGGGGTAAAATGACTTCATTAGCTGAAGCTGTAATTGGAAGATGAACCCCCAATATGCAAATGGACCAAACTTATAAAAGTGTGAAACCTGTGACCCATTGTCCATTTTGGGTGCAGCCCCTGGGGGGGCTTTGTCTGCCCTAAATTACCTGAGGGACCTTCAATAAATAGAACTGCTTTTTATTCCCTTAATTTTGTCTGGCCTCTGCTTTTAGGTAGCCCCACAAGGCATCAATGGCACCAGGGGTCCCTCACCTTCCCACACAGCTCTCAAAGCAGCATTCTGAAACAAACACTTTGAACACACTAAATTCAATAGCTCTGAAGTTTGCTGAGTCTGGAAGTTGCACAAAACTCACCAAACCATTTGATATTTGGTTCCACTCTTGCAACAGTGCCTGGTGCCACAGTTGACTGATACTGCAGAGGTTTGATCACTTTGCCACGTTTGTTCCTAAGGGACAGATGAACTCATGTCAGTGCACAAAGGGCAGCACTGACCCCTCCAACCCTGTGTACCAGGCCAGAAGCAGAGGCACAAAATGCAGAGGGACCCTTCCCCTGCAGCAGTGCATCCCATGAGGGTGAGTTAAGCCAGCCCTGAGTGGCAGCCAGGGCAGTCACAGCCCTTGGTGTCACTCCAGCCTGGCCAGACCCCCCTGCAGCTGCTTGTGCTATTTTCTAGCAAATCTCACTGTGCTCTCTCACAAAGCCTTTTAACCAGCTCTGCAGGACTCACCCACACAGGGGGAGACCTGGTTTGAATTCAGCCATATCTCAAAATCCCTCCTCCCCATCTGCTCTCCAAACTGGGAAATTTGGCAAAAGAAACCAAAGAAGCTGATGTGAAACAGGGCTCTGAGAACTGCCACGGCACAGACACGTGGGTGCTGCTCCCCTGCCATGGATCTCTCAGTGTGGCACAGCGGGGAACAGGGAGATGCTGAGGGGAGTGAGGCTCTTCAGGTGTTTTGGGGGGAGCTTTTGAGCTTTGCTGCTGTGGGAAGTTCAGGAATTCTGTGTGGTTTGGGTCTCTCCAGGCAGATGCATCAAAATGTTTCCCAGCTGTATCCCTGGTACATCGCTGGGCTGCGGAGAGCTCGGGATCAGGCCTGGGATCAGGATAGGGATCAGGCCTGGGATCAGGCCTGGGATCAGG
>VZRH01000955.1:6641-32912 GCA_013397555.1 Urocynchramus pylzowi
ATTTTTTTCTTTTTTTTTTTGCTTTTCCCCCTTTTTCTCTTTTTTTTTTCTATTCTCTCCTTTTTCTCTATTTTTTTCTTTCCCCAATTTTTCTCTTTCTTTCCCTGACTTTTGCTTTCTTCTCTTTCCTTTTCACCTCCTTTTTTTTCCCCTCTGTTTTCTTCCCCTTTCTAGCAGGAAAGATCTCAGGGTTCCGAACAACTCAGTTGTGCTTCATCTTCATCTCAGAGCTCCTTTTAGAAATCAGAATTTTCTGTGTTTGGGCTCAGGTTAAATGGTAATTGTGAACCATATTTTGCTCTTTTCAGACAAGCATCAATCCTTACATCTGTTCTGCTCCTTGTCCATGCACAATGTGATCCTGCAGGGCTTGTTCCTTGGGAATGGCCTCTGGCTTTGCTGCTTTGCAGGATCTCTCAAGATCCATGCTGGGTTCTGGACATTTTTTTAAGGTCTTTTGGTAGAGCTTGACTTGTTTCCCAATGTTCTGTGGAAAAAGACCTTTCCTGGCAATTTTAAGTTTTAGGAGGAATGGTAGCTTAGACATTTGGAAATCAATGTCTCTATAGACAAGTATTAAGACAAGAAAAGTAGAAATCCAAGAGTTGATCCTGCACTGGGTTTAAAAATCACTGCTTTCCTTTTTCTCTGGAATTCTCTCTCCTTTCTGCTCAGCCCTCATCCCTTTGCTGCTTTCATCCTTAACTTTTTTTGATTCCTAAAAGCTCAGATGTCTTTCTGGGAAAATTAAGGGTTCACTTTGCACTCCCTGAGTTTCACACAGCACAATTACCTGGTTGAAAGTGAGCTCTCCCTTCATCCCTTTCCCTGCAGTCCTTCTCCTCTGCTGCTGCCTTGCTCTTCCAGTTACTGATGGCCCTTTTTGCTTCCAAATTCCAGCCAGGCCAAAGCTACAGGAGTTGATTTGGTCAGTCTGGAGCTGGCAGTGCAGAGGTTAATGGGATCTCTGCAGCAGGAGCTGTTAGAGAGAAGACAAATGGTGCCAAGTGCTGCCAGGCTCCTCCTCCTTGTCGTGGAAATTACACCCGGATGACATAACTGGATTTCTGTCTCTGCTGTAAATGGGGAGGAGAGCAGGGTTAAATTACCAGAGTGGGGGATAAATCAGGTGCTGCTCCTCCATTCCTTTCCATGCTGGTGGTGCCAGGGACAGCCAATCTCCCACATGTTCCCCAGAGTTCTGGTTTTGCCTTCTCCACGTCCTGTGTCATGGGGAGGTTTTTATCAGTTTGATATTCCAGATCCATGCAAATTTTTTCGTGGTAATCAAACTGCACACTCTCCTACATAAATCAACACAGACACCCCAAAAACCCTGTTAAAATTCCCATTGCTGGTGCATTAAAAGCTGGAGCTGTGACCAGCCACATCCTTTTGTGTCCCAGAAGTTTTCATCTCTGCTCATAACACGATGGCCAGAGGCAATTTGACTCTGCATCTGGGAGAAGCTCTGCTTTTTAGAAAATGGAGCTGTTCAGAGGAGCTGTTTTGAGGCTAATGAATAATGAAATAAGGTTATAGCAGGGATGGTGCAAAACTGTCCAGCTGGGCTGCTGCAAACAGGCAGCAATGACTGCTCTTGATGCTGATATTTATTTTTTCTCAGCATCTTTTTTAGGGTGCCACCAAAAAGGACAATTTTCCTGTCTCCTAAGCCACACATCCCATGGCTTGGAGCTGCTTCTGCTGAAATAGTGTTGTGAGTCAGAGCAGCTTGTTCAGCTGATGGAAAGGCTTCATTGCCAGAAGACATTCCTGAATTGATCCCAGTTTTCCACTGGACCAGTGAGCCAATCAGGTGGATTTTTATAAGCAGGTAGCAGTCAGGAGATGTGTGGCAACAGGTAGTAAGGATCTGGAAGAAAGGAATTCTGATCAGAGATGTCCAATTAATTCATGTTAAGTCAGCAGACCTGAACTGATGTAGATTTTGTGTGTTTTGTCACAGCCTAATTTAGCTGTTGTGCTCTTCTCTCACTTTGTCCTGCCTGCCTTATCCCTCTGCCTTTTTGTCTGCCTCAAACTTTCCTTGAACTCTGAGCAGAGGTTTGATGGATCTCTGAGGTCTCTCCCTGCTGCAGAAGCTCCTCATTGACCTTTTTCCCTGAGCTGGAGCCAAGGCCTGTGGGTGACCCTGGGTATCAGGTAGCTGGAATTCTCCTGCCAAGTGCCTGTGAGGTGCCACATTCAGCACTTCTTTCCCAGGGCTTTGGGAGCTGGGAGCTGGAGCAGTTACATCACAGAGCTCCTGATGAGCCCTCAGTGCTTGGCTGCTGGGCCCCTTCCAGAAGGTGCTTTAGGAGAAACAACTGTAGCTGAAACCACACTTATATAATAAATATAAAATAACCAAGCTGGAGATGTTTAAATTGAAATTTTAACCTCAAAGCAGCTTCAGCATCTGGAGTGGGTGGAAGTTCTTTGCCTTTCTTGGCCACCTGTGTCCTGTGAGCTCTGCTTTTAGCACAGATGGAGGGTTGGGCCCATATTCCCTGTATCTAAATGAACTTTCTTCCCCTCTTGTTGTGGGAATGCATTTCTCTGTGGGGTCTCCCCCTTGCTGTCTGCTGTGCCTGTGAAACAATTTAAAGCCACAATCACCCATTTCTGCCCACGTGGGTTCATTTAGTGCTGTTTGAGGATGTGGATAAGCCAAAGGGGGAACTTGCTCGAGACCCAGAGGCACCTGCTCGTTCTTCCATTGCTTCTGTGCTGTATCTGCACTCTGGGGAATGAGCTTCTGGGAGCTGCTGCTGCAAGGAGCACCAAGGAATGTGCTGGAAAAATTAATGGGTCAACAGCCCTGTAAGTGGTTACTTAAAGGACAATTTGTGGTGCAAATGGAACAGATCACAAATTCACCTCTGTGTGTGTGCTTTATCCTGTCATGGAGGTCTTTCTTCCCTGTTACCTCTCCCACAGAATGTCTTTTCTGACCCAAAGCTGTGTTCTGGTGTTTTTCAGACCAATGAATGGCGTCTGAGCTGTGTGAACAAGGAATTCTCTGTGTGTCCCTCCTACCCTCCAGTTGTCATCGTCCCCAAATCCATCGACGATGAGGCGCTCCGCAAAGTCGCCCTGTTCCGCTACGGCGGCCGCTTCCCAGTGCTGAGCTACTACCACAAGAAAAATGGGATGGTGAGCTGGGTTTGAGGGGTGCTGCTGCCTGAAGGAAGTGTGGGAATCTGTTGGTTTCATGCTCTGGAATCAACAGAGCTCCTGGTTTATTTTCTGGCTTCCTCAGTGAGGCTGGTTCTGAGTGATGGAATGAGTGATCTCCATCCTGGAAATAGCCATTAATCTGCTTGGTTGGGAATGTGCGTGGCAGGAGCTTGCTTACAGCAGTAAGAACAAGATGAGCCTTGTAAAGCTACTGCTGGCACCCTGGATGGCTGTGTCTGCCAAGAGTTTTCATGGAAAGGATGGCAGGAGCCACATTGTCCTGTCTGTGAGTGGTGGGCCCTCGTCACAGCCGTGGTGACAGCAGAGCCAAGGCTGCTTCTGCTGTGTGACTGTGCAAGGAGGATCAGAACAATCTGTTCTCTGAGCCTGGCAGGGTAACTCAGGAGTAGCAAAGTCTTGGTCTTGCACAGACTTTAACAAGCCAGAATCTAATGGAGCAACTGATACGTTGTAATTAAGAAATGCACTGCTGAGAGTGTTGGGTAATTGTGTCTCTTGCTGATGTAACCAGTTCTGAGGGCGCTGGGATGTCCAACCTGCAGCTTTTCAACTTGATACAGTCTCCTCAAATGCTCCAATGCCTTCTCACCTCCTGTGGCCAGGATTTGTAAGCCTTCAATTTGAAGCTGTCTAGTCTGACTCAGGAGTACCTTGGGATTTTCTTTGCTTTAAAAGCAGCCAACCACCTACTCCACATCAGTTGTGCTTTCTGCTTTTTCACAGCTCAGCTGAAAACCATTGAAGGAAGATTTTTGCTCATTTATCTCTCCAAGTTGTGCATGTTTCATGTGAGGAGTGCAGCAGTATTTGGCTCAGAGTGTTGCAGTTGTGACAGTAATGCTGTCACTCTCATTGCCCTCCTGGCTCTGAGTTCTCAGCTGTACCTGGGGTTGCTGACTGGCTGCCCTCACATTTTTGTTATAATTTGAGCTGCTGTGGTGCTTCTGAATTGAAAGGCATTTGCTAAAGAGAAATCTCAGCTCAGTAGTCTGTGGACTTGAGGTTTATCAGTCCATCCATGGGGTAAAAATGTCACCTTTAACACATGAGCAATTTGAGTGTTTTAAGAACAGAGTTGGGAACAGACCTTGAAAATGACAATCCTGAAAAAGTTGCTTTCATAGAATCACAGGATGGGTTTGGTCAGAAGGATCTTTAGGGGCCATCTAGCTCCAACCCCCTGCCATGGGCAGGGATGCCTCTCACCAGGTCAGGCTGCTCAGGGCCCCATCCAGCCTGGCCTTGAACGCTTCCAGGGATTTATAGCACTGCCAGGGTTTGTAAAGGAGCCATCAGCAGGAAGGCAGCTCAGTACTTCACAAAGACGCTACTTGAGGCATAACTGAAGGGATACAGCCTCTAAGATGATGCCTGGCATTTAAAACTTACCCAGCCAAAAGATTGCTGGATTCAAGGATTTCTGGTTCAGTTTTAAAGAAGTCCAACCCTTGAGAGGGATCAAACTTGAAACAACGGAAGGATTCAGGGCAGGGCTTGGCGCTCAAGCGCTCGGTGCCTTTCAGGCAGGGCTCTGTGCGCTTGCAGCGCCTCGTGCATGGCTCTGTGTCTCGGCAGGCGATGATGAGGAGCAGCCAGCCCCTGACAGGCACCAACGGGCGGCGCTGCAAGGAGGACGAGAAGCTGATCAACGCCACGCTGCGCTCCGGCCGGCGCGGCTTCGTCATCGACACCCGGCCTTTGACTGTTGCCCAGCAGGCCAGGGCCAAGGGAGGGGGCTTTGAGCAAGAAGTCCACTACCCCCAGTGGAGGAGGATTCACAAGTACATCGAGAGGTGGGTCTCCTCACCGCTCTCTCCCCTCAGCTCGGCTGCATCAGGTCGCGCTGGCAGAGCAGTGATAGCTCCGCGAGGTATTTGCTCCTGTAAGAAGAGTTGTGGTTCCTGGTTCCTGGTGACAGGGTCCTGTTCCTTCTGTGGCAAAACCAGGATATGTGGGTGATAAGGGGATTTTTGGTTTGGTTCCTTGTTCTGAGCAACCTGCTGCAGGTTTCAGCCATCAGGCATCTTCCTGTGCTGTTTCTTTTCCTGACCATCTTCAGCCACACTCCAGCCTTCCTGTGTTCCCCTTTGCACAGGAAGGAGCAGGTATCTTACCAGAAACCTTCTGCAGGGGAGGGTTTGTTCTGTGGCTGTCACATTCCTCTTATCCAGAGGATTTGTCCAGAAAAGCTGTGGCTGCCCCTGGATCCCTGGAGGTGTCCAAGGCCAGGTTGGACATGGCTTGGAGCAACCTGGGGTGGGGGAAGGTGTCCCTGGCTATGGTGGGGGATTGGAATGAGATGAGTTTTAAGTTTCCTTCCAACCCAAACCATTCCATGATTCTCTGATCCAGTGCTTTTCTCTGGACATCTAATATTGTTCCATCATTTGGAGACAAATTGCTAAATAAACAGACTTTTAGTCTGGCATTGTTCACCTTCTCTTAAAGCCTTAATTTTGGGGAATCCTTCTACACAGACATGCAGTAATGTTATTGGAGCTGTAGGCCAGCTCTTCAGCAGTTAAATAAGGAATTTCCTGGCAAATACCTGAAGTGTTTGGTTTTGCTTCTAAAGATTTTATGTGAACTTAGATTTGTTGCTGATTCTTTACAGCATCAGAGAGAGAGGAATGAATAAACACAATATACAAACACTAAATAATCCATGTCCTCATTCCTATCTTACTGCTTGTGCTTTCAACAACGTTTTCCTTTTCCCAAAGGTTTCATATCCTGCAGGAGAGCTTCATCAAGCTGGTGGAGGCTTGCAATGACCAGTCACACAACATGGACCGCTGGCTCAGTAAGCTGGAAGCTTCCAACTGGCTCACTCACATCAAGGAGCTGCTGACTGCAGCTTGTCTGGCTGCTCAGTGCATTGACAGGTAAATCTCCTGCAGAAGGTCTTGGGATGCTCATTCACTGGTTACAGATTGCTCATTAAATACCTCTGGCAGTATCAATAACTGCCCACCGTGGTCTGGCTCACTTGTACCCATGGAGGATTCTGTTTCCTCATGGTGGAGGAATGTTCCTCCAATAAATCAGGAGGAGGGAGGAAATCTGGGCCAAGAAAAGGTTTTGGATCATGTGTTTAAGGAATATTCCTGTGTCTGTTGCAGCAAGCTAATTTAGAGAGTTTTATTGAAAGTTTGAGTTAAAATGGGTCCATGGAAAAATGGGTCCGGGACCTTAAAGGGACACAGAGATGTCTTTTTCTTTTTTTAGGCAATCTTTTTTCTTTTCAGCTGCAAATTTCCAAAAGCACACCTCATTTCCAGAGGTTAAACAATGCCATCTCCTTGTTTTCCCCAGGAATTGGTCCAGTGCTTTTCCCCTCTTATATTTTTATCCCTCAGCCCTATCCAGGCAATCCTGCTTATCCCTTCTAAGTGCTTGTGAACTCTCTTAACCTGACATTTCTTTCACAAATGCTGCTGACTCAGCTGACTCATGCTCACACCTCTGGCTGCAGAGCCAGCGCTTGCTGTCAGCTGCAAGGGTTTGTAAGGCCAGATTCAGGAATCTAAATTGGTTTTATTTGTGGCTCTAGGTGGGAAAAGCCCATCCCAAAATTTAGGGAAAACCTGGCTTATTATAGGAGCTGGGGAATGTGTTCTGCAGGCACACAAGCAGCTGAAATGCAGGCTCAGTGGTGAAACAGCACTGCTGCATTAAAATGGGAGCTCTGTGCTTTTCAAAAGCTCTGACAGTGCTGGTTTCATTGCTGCCTGTGCCAGGAAAGGATTGCTCTGGATCAATAGTTTTATCTGAAATTCTTTCCTGCAAGCATGTAATGGGAAAGATCAGTGATGAAACCCTGCTGGCTTGTTGGGACAGTGGCTGATTTCATAATTTTTAACCTCAGCTTTGCTTTTTGTGTTTACCATCTGGAGCCATGGCAAGTCAGTTCCAGGTGCCTGACCTGCCTCACTCAGAGCCTGGAGGTCAGAGCTGGGCTGACAGGGAGAGTTCTGTTGTATTTTCCATGGGGAGGGAATGGCTGGGACAGATCTTCCAACATCTTAAAGGCTTGAAAGATAAAAGGGGAAAATAGTGTTAGAAAATTACTGTAGAGAAAGGTGAAGATTAGTAGGGTAGGAAGGTTTAGATTAAATATTAGGGGGAAACTCTGTATTCTAGCAGTGGGGAGGCCCTGGCACAGGTTGTCCAGAGAAGCTGTGGCTGCCCCTGGATCCCTGGAAATGTCCAAGGCCAGGTTGGATGGGGCTTGGAGCAGCCTGGGACAGTGGAAGGTGTCACTGCCCATGGCAGGGGTGGAATGGGATGAGTTGCACTTCCAAGCTGTAACTCAAAGGGATGCTGATCCCAAAAAAAAATCCCAAAGAGTGAGAACCACAAGGGAGATCTCTCTGTGCACCTTCTGTCAGTGTGGGAAAGGATCTGGAGTTCCAGACTGCTCAGCAGGACATGGAGCCTTTAGTGATGCAGAGCTCAGGTCACTGTGGATGAGTATCCAGGTGAGATCCAGGTGGGATCCATGGGGGATGGGGCTGCAGTGGTGGTAAAGAGCCAGCAAAACCTCAACACTGGTGTCCATGGGATGTAATGGCACCCACTGGGATGGGCTCTGCTCATTCATACTCTTATCCCTTCCCACCTTTTCCTTTCCCAGGGAAGGTGCTTCAGTGTTAGTCCATGGCAGTGAAGGGACTGATTCCACACTCCAGGTCACTTCCCTGGCACAGATCATCCTGGATCCAAGGTGCAGGACCATCCGTGGCTTCGAGGCTCTCGTAGTGAGGGAGTGGCTGCAGGTAAGGAATTCCCCTGGACAGAACAACAGCCAGTTCCAGAGACACTGGGGTTGGGAAATAGCCTGAGAGGCAGCCAACAGGTTGGGCCTTGTTGCAGCCCTGCTGAGTGTGAGTGTCCTTTGTCCTAAAGAGCAGCATCATTATCTGAGTCATTTGTCCCTCTGGCACTCCTGGGGCCTCTGCCTCTCATGGCAGGTTTTTCATTTTGGGGAACTGCCTGTTCTGTGTGCTCAGGGTGAGCATCTCTTATCAAGAGTGGTTTGGGTTGGAAGGGACCTTAAAGCTCCTCTCATTCCAGCCTCCTGCCATGGGCAGGGACACCTTCCACGGGACCAGGCTGCACCTCTTCCATCTCATTAGAGAAAACTGTTCAGACCAAACCAATTAAAAACCTGAGCTGTGCTTCTTGTACCTTGGCAGTCTGGTCCTCCAGTGCACCCACCCCAGCTTGCTCCTGCTCACATTCTCTGATCAAACACAGCCTGAGAAAGGCAGGGAAATCAGGCATAGAGTCACAGAACCATTTAGGTTGGAAAATACCTTTAAGATTGTCAAGTCCAACTGTCCCCCAGCACTGCCAAGGCCACCACTCATCCATGTCCCCAAGTGCCACATCTGCATGGCTTTTTCATCCTTCCAGGGATGGGGACTCCAGGATTGCCCTGGGCAGCTGTGCCAGGGCTGAGCAACCCTTTCCATGAAGAAAGTTTCCCTAATATCCAATCTAAACTTCCCCTGGCACAGCTTGAGGCTGTTCCCTCTCCTCCTGTCCCTGTTCCCTGGGAGCAGAGCCCAACTCCCCTGGCTGTCCCCTCCTGTCAGGGAGTTGTGCAGAGCCACAAGGTCCCCACTGAGCCTCATTCTCTCCAGGCTGAGCCCCTTTCCCAGCTCCCTCAGCCCCTCCTGCTGCTCCAGCCCCTTCCCCAGCTCCATTCCCTTCCCTGAACACTCTCCTCAGTGTCTTTTTTGTCAGGAGGAGCCCAAACCTGAATCCCAGATTTGAGGTGCCCCAGCAGCAGAGGGATGGTGGTTTCTGACAGCTTGGTCCTGGCTGCCTGAGCAGTTGCATGGACAGAACTCACTCTGAAGTGTTTTCCCACATGTCCTCACATCCCATTCCTTGGTGTGTGATGCTGTCCCTGATTCCCTCCAGGCTGGCCACCCTTTCCAGCAGCGCTGTGCCCAGTCAGCCTATTCCAACAGCAAACAGAAGTGGGAGGCCCCGGTGTTCCTGCTCTTCTTGGAATGTGTGTGGCAGATCCAGCGGCAGTTCCCCTGCTCCTTCGAGTTCAACGAGCACCTCCTGATCGCGCTCTTCGAGCACGCCTACGCCTCCCAGTTCGGGACCTTCCTGGGCAACAACGAAAGCGAAAGGTTGGTAAGGATGCTTGACTCAAATCCTCTAAATATAGGGCTGAATTTCATTAAAAGAAGGTCCCAGAATCGTGGAGTGGTTTGGGTTGGAAGAAATCTTAAAGATCATTTTGTTCCAACCCCTTGCCTGGACTTCCACTTGCCACAGCTTCCACTATCCCAGCACCTTCCTGGGCAACAATGAAAGCGAAAGGTTGGTAAGGATGCTTGACTCAAATCCTCTAAATATAGGGCTGAATTTCATTAAAAGAAGGTCCCAGAATCGTGGAGTGGTTTGGGTTGGAAGAAATCTTAAAGATCATTTTGTTCCAACCCCTTGCCTGGGCTTCCACTTGCCACAGCTTCCACTATCCCAGCACCTTCCTGGGCAACAATGAAAGCGAAAGGTTGGTAAGGATGCTTGACTCAAATCCTCTAAATATAGGGCTGGGATTCATTAAAAGAAGGTCCCAGAATCGTGGAGTGGTTTGGGTTGGAAGAAATCTTAAAGATCATTTTGTTCCAACCCCTTGCCTGGGCTTCCACTTGCCACAGCTTCCACTATCCCAGGCTGCTCCAAACCCCATCCAACCTGGCCAAAAATCTCCACCCATCACCAGTTTATTTAGTTTCTCACACAGAAACTCTTCCATGAAAGAATAACCAGCTGGAGTTTGGGGTGAGTCACAGCTGTGGGAAGCAGACTTGTCCATGCAGGCCTGGAGGAGGAGGAGGAGGCTGAGGCAGGCAAAGGCCTCAGCTGACAGTTCCATCCCTCACCTGTGAGGGAGGAATGTGGCTCTGTAGCCTGGTGGTCCTGAGACCCCCCTGAGAGTAGAAACAGGCTGAAGGACTGGAGCTGTCCACAGCTGCCAGGGAGGTTTGGATTCCTGTTTGGAGCTTGGCAATTCTCCCCTCAGGACTCCTGGCTCCAGTAAGGCCATGGCTGAGGGTCTCCTGCTGGACTGAAGGCCACTGGACAGGAAGGGGAAACCAGAAATGATCCTTCAGAGAAAGAAGGCAATTTAAAGCTTCCTGTAAACCTCTCTGTCCTTAAAGTAATCTGGGCTTAGAAGAGACTCTGCTGCCTTCTGCAGGGCTGCTGAACCAGTCATCTGCAAAACCAAGTTAGACTTGAAACCAATGAACTGAAATTTGGAGGAGTATTGAATGTTATGTGTAATAACCTGCCTGTCACATCTGAGCACGTCAGCCTGGGAGCACAGACAGGGTTGAATCTGATGTTAAGCTTGTGCTGTCTGAAGCATTCACAGGAGTGGTGAATCTCCTGCTTGGCTGGCACTCCAATTTGCCAGTGCAGGCAGAATGAGATTTGCTGGAATCTGAGGCACAGGGATCCCTGTAACTGCTGGAGGTGGGACTGCCCAGGAAAACAGCACTGCTTGCTCTGTGTGCTCAGTTCCTTCCTGCCACCAGAGGGACCTGTCAGACGTGCCCATTCCAGCAGTAAAGCTGCTTTTATGTGCTCGAGAGTTCCATTTCCATCCTTCCCTCATGCAGCCCTGCCCCACCTTCCAGCTCTCCCTTGGCACAGGAGCCTGATCCACTCAAACCACAGGGGGGAGGTGACTGATTCTTCACCTGGACAGCAGGCAGCCAACTTACAAGTGTTGTTTCCCCATCTTTTATTCAAAACTATTTGTAATCAGCCAGGCTGAGTAAATTGCTTTAGGTTTACACCCTGTGCCATGATGGTGAAGGGATTAACTTGGATTATCTGGGGGAGTGGCACATGGAAAAACTTGTGGCCTTGTCTGTGTGGTTCTAACAAGAGCCTCACAGATCCAAGTGTATAAAACTGATTTGTTCCTGTGGGTTTCTTAGGGCTAAACTGAAGCTGCCTCAGAAGACCATGTCCCTCTGGTCCTGGGTGAACAGGCCTGAAGAGCTGAGCAGGTTCCAGAACCCTCTTTATGAGGCCAACAGCCTTGTCATCTGGCCCTCTGTGGCCCCACAGAGCCTGCAGCTCTGGGAAGGTGAGCCAGGTTTGCTTTCTGTGTTACAGGCAATGTGTCTTTTGTGATTTTTTTGTCAGACTTCATTGCTGACCATTCTGGAGGATCCATGTGCAGTGGGTTCCCTGCTGCAGAAACTTTCCCCATCCCATGGGTGCTGAAGAGTTCATGATACAAGCAGGCTGTCATGGCAGGGTGGAGACTGAAAATGGAGTGGTCTGATGAGTGTAGGAGGAAAAAAAGGAGTGAACCCCCCTCATTTTTCATTTTTCTTTTGTTAACCTTGTTTAATAGGATGGTGAGCTTGGAGAGGAGGGGGGAACCATTTACTGGGGGAGGGAAAGGGAAGAAAATGTGAACTGTGTGCACCTTACTTGAGAGCTGCTGGAATTCACGAAACCTTCATGAATCCCCCCTTGTTTCAAGAACCCCTCGTGACCTGGGTGTCTGTGGGCTTCCAGGTGTCTTCCTGAGGTGGAACAGACCTTCCAGGTTCCTGCAGGAGGCCGAGGAAGAAAGGATCAACATTATCAAGTACAACAAGGAGCTGCAGGCCAAGGTGAACGCGCTGAGGCGGCAGCTGGCCGAGATGGAGACGGATGGGGAGGTGCAGGAGGAGGAGCCCTGAGCTGGGCCTTGCCTCAGGCCTTTGCTTTCCCCTTTACATCCAGGAAGAAACGTGGAAAGTGCATGTTCTGCTGAGCCCCTCACTCCATGAACCTCCCTGCTTTTTGGGGAGGGGTTTTTGTTTTGTTTACAGAAGACACAGCTGGGCACAATGTCCCCTCTTGGCAGCTGTTCTGTCTCAGAATTGGGTACAGTGTCAGCAGAAGCTGGAACTCTTTACCTCCAACTGTGTGGATGACCAGGATGGGCCAAGAGACAGGATGTCTCCACTTTATTTTAGACTTTTTCTGGTTTTGTTGGACACTCACAGGATTGAAATACAGAGTTCTATATAGATAGGTAAAGGCATTTTGTCTGGAAGCACCTTTTCTCTCCAAGAGTAGGTAAGGCAGCTTAGTTCTTGAATTTTCTAGGAAATCTAGAAATTCTTAAAATCAAATTGCAGGCTCTGCCAGTCTACACAATACTCTCAGTAGCCTTCACATCTCACACTTGGGTTTTTGTGTTCAGCATTGGCTTGGGAGCAGGAAGTTAAATACCAAACCAGAGCAAGACATTTCAGTGCAATACAGAATTGAAGGAGGGATTCTGCTGCTAATGTTTAAGCCATGACCTTCAGGTGGAATTGTCCCTCGTGGACAATGATCTCCTAAGGAGGAACAAACTTTTTTTTTTTATTCTACATGGAAAACAAAAAGGTTTAGTGTTTGGTGGGGGTGTCCACTTGCAGAACAGGGCTCAGAGCTGTCCTTTAAACCAGAGCCAAGCTGCCTTCTTGGAAATTCCAACCCCCCTGGCTGGGTTTGGACACCTGGCCAGGTTCACAGCATTGCCAGGGTGCAAGAGCAGCACTTCATTCACAACTCAACAAAACACTTCTGTTGCACCTGATGTGCTTTTCCTTCTTGTGCTCTTATGCCCATCTTGTGAAACCTCAAAAGCAGAAGCTGGAAGTTGAGGTACCTCACAGATCTGCTGCAGATGAAGGGGCCATCACACTACAAAAAAATACTAAGAATTTAGATGATTTGTAGCTGCTAAAACTGCTTAAAGACTTTAGGGATAAGCTCTTTCCCATTTAACTTTGTATTTTGTAGCTGCTCTGTCGGTTTCTGTGGCTTCAACCTGCTTTTTAACAAATCAGAGTTCTCTCTTGTGATTTTTTTTTTTTCCTCCTTTAAAAAAACAGGTAGGGGTAGGTCTGAAACACTCCCTGAGGCATTTTTTCAGCTTGATTCTGTGTGTAGCTCCACAGGCCTGGGAAAAGTTGAATTAACAGCAGCACATGTGGCTGGGATTATCCAGAAGAGAGGTTCCTGTTAGCCTGGTTCTGCTGGAATGAATGGAGCTGCAGTAGGTCAGTGCTGGGATGCCTCTGGAAACTGCTCAGCTTCCAAGTTTATGGAATGAAGCTGCCTTTATTTAAAAGCCACTTCACATAGTTGTGTGTGAAAATGCAGGATCTGTAGTTGTAGAAGTAGCTGGGCAGAAACCTGCAAAAATCATGTAGCCACTAAATATAGTCTAAGAAAATTCTATAACCAAGGAAATTATATAAAATTATGTGATAATGGTCAAATGCTACCTTAATGCCTTTTGTTCAGTCCTTATTTCCTTAATTATTTCCTTCTTGCCTGAGCTAAACTCAGCCCTGAAGTCCTCTGGCTTAAAAAATAACACGATCCCTTTTAAAACATTGCTCACTCAAGGCAGAAGAGTGCTTCCACCTGCTTGCAATGCCAATTTCTTGTTAGGTTTGGAGCTTTGTTCCCTAAATCCAGTCTGACACGGGGAATGCTGCTCAGGGTGGCCGGGGATCTGTTCTGCATGACAGGGGAGGCAGAATTGGGCTGTTCCCTCCTCCAAACCTGGTGATTCCTCTGGGTATGTTGCTGATCTAAGCCCTTGAAACGATTGTGCACCCGTTGAAATGATGTCTTTGGGATCTGCACCTGCCTGGGTGGTGTTTCCCAACCCCATTCAGAATTTCTCCATCTGAAATCCATTATCCCCAGCCAGATGGGAAGGATTCAGAAGGCACTATTTTCCCTGCAATAGACTATACATAAAACACTCCTAAAGGTTATGCAATTCCCTAACACAGTAATTATAGATTGAGCTAAATAATAGAGAAGCAGAGAGGGTTTTTTTGGATCTAATTGCCTGGCTGCTCCAGCCTCTCCTGCAAACTGCAGGCATCCAAGGAAATTGGGAAACCAGCTGTGACAGCCAACAAAAGGCAGCACATTCCCTCTGAGCTGGCATCAATTTCAGCCTCCACTTGTGTTGAATCCACACCCAGGCACCCTGTGTGTGCCTTGGGAGCGTGGATCCTGGGAATGAATCCTGGTGGCAGTGCTGGAGTCCTGCTGGTTATTGCCCAGTTCCTGGGCCCTGCAGCGCCTTGTCCCTGCACAGGCTCTGTGGCACAGGCCTGGGAGGGCTGGCAGGAGATGCAGTGGGGCCAAGGTGTGTGGTGGTGGATGTTCTCCTGGGACAGGACACTTCCCAGAGCTGTCCTGCCACGCTGCTGCCACATTCCCTTTGAACTTTTCCATTCCAGGCTCCAGAGTCACAGCAGGTCACTCCCATTCTCTGCTTTGCTGCTTGCCTCCCCTATTAAACCACACATTTAGTAGCAGTGAAGGGTTTGCTCCCTCAGAGGGGGATCCCTGCCCCGTGACACCCAGTTTGCAGATTCCCTGTGTCTTCCTGGGCTGGGGCAGTGCCCGGCTCTGGCTCCTCCCTGTGCCACTGCCTCACGCCCTCGCCGCCGCCGCACTCCTGCTCTTTTGCACACACTCTTCGTGTAACAGGCTGGACACGGGAAGCCCCATCCCCAAATTTTGGGGAGGACACTCTGCCATTTACCAAAAAAAAAAAAAAGAAGAAGGGAAAAGGACCTAACTTGCACAGTTTTCTTAAGGGAAGTATGAAACACGTACCTTCAATATTTTGATTGTATCGATTAAGTCTTGAATGTGGCGCTGGTTTTGACGTGCACTATTGTCCCTGTTGCATAGGATCTAATTTAAAATTGCACTGTACAGCATTTTTGGTGTCTCATGTGTGCTTTGCTGAAGCCTTGGGCAGTGCTGTGGTCGTGTGAGGGGTGAGGCTTCTCCCAGCACTGCCTGTGTTTTGTCACAGCTGCACTGTGTGACGTGAGCTGTGTCTGTTCACTGCTGCCTGTTCAAGTGATGAGTGCACTGCTGGCCCAGCATCTGGAACTGCTATTTGGACTTGGCTGCTGCATCAGTCTTGATTTTTTTCTTTTTTTTTTTTTTTTCTGTACAATTTGAAATGCTAGGGCTGGGAGTTGTGTGCTGGTGTTAGGTATTTGCTGTCTGTGTACAGAATCCCAGCTGCTGCAGCGTGGAATTTATTGCAACAACAACAACAAAGTAACAAATCTGAGGAAAAAAAGAACGTAATGGCTCAAGGTTCAGCCATTTGGGGGGAACAAAACAGATACAGAGTGGCTGTAAACTTTGCTGTAGATATGTTGAGAGCATAGTAGATGTGTCTGTTTAAATTAAAACCCTGAAGACTAAAAGTTGTTTAATTACAGTGCTGAATCTTTTTTATTACTGTGTCCTTTGCTTCCTACAGGGGGGATGTGGGTGGGTGTGACTTGGATTAAGTTTTTGATTGAAATTTTATCTCTTTTCAGCTAGATTATGTTTTATTTTACAGCTGAACAGGCCCTGTGGTGGTAGAAGGGGGATGACAGAGGGGTTTGCCGAGCTCTGCTGCAATGGCTTTGGGCCTTGGACAGCAGCTCTGCATGTGATGGATAAACAGATTGATTAACCAAGGTTTTATCCTGGTATTGATCTTTTTATCCTGGTATTGATCTCTACCAGGGAAGAAGGGCAGGGGTTTCACAGGGAGAGGGGTTTGGAGTAAAGCAAAGCCTTGCAAGAAGGTGGATGGTGAATGGACAAGGCAGAGTGGTTTTAAACAAAACCAGGACAGATTTAGAAGAGATATTAAGAATAAATTCTTTCCTGTGAGGGTGGTGAGGTTCTGGCACAGGTTGCCCAGGGAAGCTGTGGCTGCCCCTGGATCCCTGGAAGTGTCCAGGGCCAGGCTGGACAGGGCTTCGAGCAGCCTGGGACAGTGGGAGGTGTCCCTGCCCATGGCAGGGGGTGGAATGGGATGATCTTCAAGGTCCCTTCCAACCCAACCCATCCTGTGACTCTGGAGTCCATCAGGGACTGGGGTCACAGTTACCTGCTGGTTTCAGGCAGGGGAACACAAAAAGGACAAACAGCTCCTGGGAAGTGGAGGCTGGGAACTGTGGGAACTCCTGGATCTCTCCTGCCTGGTGAGTCAGGAGCCTGGGAACTATTGGGCTGTCTGCTGCCCTGTGGCATCACTGTGGTCTCTGCAGCTCCTGGGGAGGTTGATGAGTTTGTGTGGGTTTTGGGGTTGGAGCAAATGGAGGCTGGGGGTCTTGGAGCTGCCCTGCAGCCTGTGCAGCCCATGAGATAACACAGGGATGGGTGCTGAAGGTTTTGATGTGAAAAGATTGGCATTCAGCCACTATTTGTGCAAGAAGTCCCAGCTGAAACAGAGTAGGTCTGTTCTAAAATATTTTCAGCAGTGATCAGGCAGTCTGATTTGGGTTAAACTTGATTTTTGGCAGGGGGGCCAAGAAGCAACTAACTAAAGAATCCCAGAATGGTTTGGGTTGGAAGGGACCTAAAGCTCATCCAGTTCCCCCCCACTGCCATGGGCAGGGACACCTTCCACTATCCCAGGCTGCTCCAGTCCTATCCAGCCTGACCTTGGACACTTCCAAGGATGAGGAATCCATCTGAACAAGTGTTGAAATTTTTCTTTAACCTTTTCTTGAGTCTGTTGGATTTTTCTCTTGGACATCCCAAGTGTTTTTACCCAGTGCCATTGTAGGAGTCTCTTCCATGCTGCCCATTTTTCCCCCAAGCAGTGAGAGGGGAAACAATGAGGAGGAATTCCCATTGCACTGGGCTGCTCACAGCTTCCCCTGCTGAGGAAATGTCACCACAAGCCCCTGGCATTTGTCTTTCAGAGCTGAGCTGATGATCCTCTGGTGTTCTCTTGGGAGGGTGTTGCTGATGGTTTTGGATGCTTTATCTGATGCTGCAGGTCAGCTCATGGAGGGTTTGCTCTTAAAGCTCTAAATCTGTTCCCTCAGGATCTTAAAATACTGTCAGACAACCTGGGCACTGCACAGATGTAGTTACACCACTAAAAACCACAGTGTAGTTGCTAAAATAATGTTTTTTATAGCTTGGGCAGTCGACTGTAGCCATTTACATGACCAGTCTGCACATCCCAGTTGGTACTGGTTCTGTCTGGGGGATGGTTTCAGGTTGGGAAGGTGGAGCCTGAGGTCACTGTGTGAAGGAAAAAGGCTCTTTTGGCACGTGGCTCATTCAAAGGTACAAGAGATAAAGGAAATCTGCTTCCTGATGTTCTTTCCTGACATGGAAAATATTTGTTGGGCTGCCCCAGCAAGGAATTTTCTGGGTTTGGCTTGTAGGTACTTGGTGAAACAGAATGAAACCTTTATGGCAGGAATAAAAGTTGTTCCAGAATTTGGGTTGGTTTGTTTTTTGGTTTTTTGTTTGTTTAAGGATTTTTTTTAACAGAGAACTACTTATCTTCTCTGCACTGTGCTCCATTTTTTTGGGTCCAACTTGAACACTTCCAGGGATGGGGCAGACACATCCATCCATTGTTTTGGGGACAAAGCAGCAATTTGCACTACAGTGGGGGTAAATACAGGGCTCTGGTTTCTACACTTCCCTCACAGAATAAAAACAAAAAACCCCACAAACCTGTGCCTTACTGGGAAAAAGATTTCCTTCCAGAGGTCCCTACAGGACACTTGTGCAACATCAAGCACATGGAGTGTCCTGGCTGTGCTGCCAGCAGCTGGCAATGCTGTCGTTTCACAACGGGGAAGGCTGTGGCAATCCTGAATTTAAATTCTGCTGTGCTCTCCCCCACCTCTTTATCCCCCTCACTTGTGCTGCTCCAGCTGTTTGTGATCCCACGTGGCACCAGGGATTGGAGAAAAGTGTGGAAAAGTGACACAGCCAGGAGGGAAGAGCCCTGCAGGCTGAGTCAGCACCTGGGCTGTTAAACGTGGCATCGATGTTTGGAGTAAGTGAAGTCACAGGGAGGATTTGTAAAGTGAAAATCCACGTGGAGCAGCTGGGGAGAGTCCAGAGGAAACCGTGGAGATGCTCCCAGGGCTGGAGCCCCTCTGCCCTGGAGCCAGGCTGGGAGAGCTGGGGGTGTTCACCTGGAGAAGAGAAGGATCCAGGGAGAGCTCAGAGCCCCCTAAAGGGGCTCCAGGAGAGCTGGAGAGGGACTGGGGACAAGGGATGGAGGGACAGGACACAGGGAATGGCTTCCACTGCAAGAGGGCAGGGATGGATGGGATATTGGGAAGGAACTCGTGGCTGTGAGGGAGGTGAGGCCTTGGCACAGGGTGCCCAGAGAAGCTGTGAGCTAAAAGGAGAAGAGGGGAGCAGAGACACCTTGATGCTTTCCCCAGTGCCACGTTACAGGAACCCTGCCCTGAGCGCTGTGGGATTGTCAGAGGGACTGCAGGCAGCTGCTCTGCACCAGCCCCACACTGGGGGCAGAGCCTTGTCCCCTGCAGAGCGGGAACCAAAGGGACAGCACACCCCTGGTGTGTCTCCACGTGTGCTCAGCTCCTTGCCTGAGCTCTCCAAGCACCGTGGGTGGGGAGGGTGTGCAGGTGCAGCAGGGCAAAGGACAGAGGAGACACCACAAAACCCCCGTGTGTGGGAGGGGGTGGCAGGGAGATCAAGCCCCAGGCTCTGGGAGAGGCTGCTGCAGAAAGCTTTGAAGGAGCAGCACTTCTGGATGTGGATCCATGGCCAGGGAGAGAAAGAAGGTGTGAGAGAGTGGGGAGAGTGACAGGAACACTCACATGGAGCCCCTGGAGCGATGGCACCATGCTGCCTCTGAGAGGAAGGATGTTGGAATGTCTCCTGCTTTTTTCCCCTTGATTTGTGTTTCAAATATTCCCCCATTAGCCTGTTTCTGAACCTCAGGCTGCTTTTTGTGTTTGCAGTCCTTTGGACATGCATTTATATTTAAAATATACCCAAAATCAGGCAAAATACCTAAAATCAGGTAACAAAGAAACCCACAAAACCTTAAAACCCAGACAACATGAAAAATACAGAACATACAAACTTCTCAGTAGCCTGTGACCCTCCCTCTCTCCCTGGAGCACTTTTGGGGCCATCTGTTGACACTCATGGAGATTCCATCAGCAGGATTGGAACAGGCTGCCCAAGGAAGCAGTGGAATTATTCCCCTTGGAAGTATTCCAAAGGTGTGTGGATGTGGCACTTGGGGACATGGTTTAGTGGTGGATTTGGCAGTGCTGGGGAATGGTTGGACTTGATGATCTCAAAGGGCTTTTCCAATTGAAATAATGTGGGGATACACACGAGTGAGGACTGTCACGGAATCACAGAATGGCTTGGGTGGGAAGGGACAATAAAGCTCATCTGATTCCACCCCCTGCCATGGACAGGAACACCTCCCACTATCCCAGCTTGCTCCAAGCCCTGTTCAACCTGACCTGGTGAGTTGCAGCTCTGTGCTGCCCACAGAGAAAGACACCCAAGGAGTCTTTGCTGCCCTCAGGGGATCTCATCAGGTGGGAGTGTTGGCCTCAGCTGTTGCTGGAATGGACCCTCCACACTGCTCAGATGCCATCATCCTGCTAGGGTGGAGTTTGCTCCCCTTTTGGATTTTCTGCCTTCCCACGTTGATGTTTTTCCTCTTGTCCCCTTGAGCTGCTGCCTATCACATCCTGACAATCCAGCCTCTGACCTCGGTTTTACCTTCCTTATCTCACAGGGCTCTGTGCTCTTTCTCACCAGCTGGCAGCCTCCTGGGCTCAGGGAGGAGGGTTTTCCAGCTGGGCTGTGTCTGGGAGGCCTTGGGTTGCAGCTGAAGCTGGAGGATCAGGCAGCTCAGGGCCAGCTTTGCTGGACACTCCATTTTGCTGATTTTGTGCCAGTTTAGTGCTCCAGGTGCTCGGCTCAGGGCTGGAGGAAGGAGCTGGTTATGGAATCACTCCTGCTTCCCTGTCAGCCTGGGGGCTCTGCCATCCTGGAGTGATCTGGGAGAAGTTTTACTTTGTGTCCAGGGAAGGGAATGGAGCACCAGGAGGGGCAGAGGGAGCTGGAAAGGGGCTCAGCCTGGAGAAAAGGAGGCTCAGGGGGGACCTTGTGGCTCTGCACAACTCCCTGACAGGAGGGGACAGCCAGGGGGGTCGGGCTCTGCTCCCAGGGAACAGGGACAGGAGGAGAGGGAATGGCCTCAAGCTGGGCCAGGGGAGGGTCAGGTTGGACATCAGGAGGGATTTCTCCATGGAAAGGGTGGACAGGCAGTAGGAGGGGCTGCCCAGAGAGGTTTGGAGTCCCCATCCCTGCAGGTGTCCAAGGAATGACTGACTGGATGTGGCACTGAGTGCTCTGGGCTGGTGATGGGCCACAGGTTGGACTCGATGATCCTGGATGTCTTTTCCAGCCTAAATAAATCTGTGATTTACATTGAGTCAAGTGATCAGGCACAGTGAAACCAACAGTGCTCCATGCACTCCCCTTCCTGAGCAGAAAAATCCCTTTTGTTGAACAGCTCATCTATGTCAGGGCTCTGAGAACAACAGGATCTTCTCTCCTTCCCTCTGCAGAATTCCAGGTGAGCTCTGTTTGCCCTCCCTGGATCCACAGTGCCCTCGTGAGAGCAGCCTTGGGGCTGTAGGGCACAGAGCAGAGCTGGAGGCTCTGGCTTTGCTTCCATTTGGTGCAGACTCCTCAGACTGGAGCAGGGACTGCTGAGGTCACGCTGTGATTCAGGTCTGAGGTACACTGGCATGGAATCACAGGATGGGGAAGCTTGGAAAGGACCACAGAAATCATTTCACTGTGAGAAATCCTTCCCTCTGAGGGTGGGCAGGCCCTGGCACAGAGTACCCAGAGAAGCTGTGGTTGCTCCTGGATCCCTGGAAGTGTCCAAGGCCAGGCTGGACAGGGCTTGGAGCAGCCTGGGACAGTGGAAGGTGTCCCTGGCCATGGCAGGGGGTGGAATGAGAGGATCTTCAAGGTCTCTTCCAACCCAAACCCTTCCATGATTCCCTGTAGTCCAGCCTGGCTGCTGGTGGCTTTGACATAGCAGACAGGATTCAGTGACCCTTTAATGTGACCCTTTTTTGGAGGCTCCTGCTCAGTCTGTAGCAGATGGATCACTTCTGCTGACCCTCCCACATCTTGGCCTCCCCAGGGACTTTAAATGCAGGTTTTTTTCCAGGCTCTGCAGTGGAACAAGAGGGTTCTTTGTGTTTCTTTTCCTCCTGAAGCTTTCTCTCTTTTCAAGAGAGACATCTGCTCTGGTCAATGGTACTTACAGGCCTTTCAAACTCAATTAGGCACTCGAGAGCTGGGAGCTGGGAGTGCTCAGCTTCCCCAGCCAGCAAAGGATTTTCCCCTCTGCAGCTCCTGTAATACCAGGCTTTTCCAAGATTTTTTTTAATAACTGGCCATTTGTTAGTGTCTGGAATGTTTGGAAATAACAGCCATTCCTGCTCTGTTTGCTCTCTGAACAATTTCATTCAGCAGCTTTTAAGAGAGAGAAAAATAAAACTAAAAAAAAAAATAATTAATCAGTCTGCCCAACCCTGAACTGACTCGAATCTTAGATCCACAACAAATATCAGGGATTTTTTTGGTGGGTTTTTTGGTGGGTTTTTTGTTGGTTTTTGGGGGTTTTTTTGTTGTCTTTTTTTTTTTGTTTGTTTGTTTGTTTTTTGTTTTTTTGGGAGGGGATTGGTTTTTTCTTTCAGTCTTGACAATGAAACCATTCCTGCATTTGAAATGATGAAAACCAAGTGTGTTTCCCCTTGGTGGAGGTGCATCTCAGGGCACAGGGGTTTTTGTAGGGTCTCCTCGTGCCCAGCCAGGCAGGAGGGATGGGATTAATCCCTGTCAGACGTGGTTGGCTCTGCCCCTGATCTCAGGGCTGGGGATATCTCTGTGTGTGCACAGCAGAGTTGGATTTTGCTTAGCAGAGCTCTGGGAAAGGTTTTCCCCTCTCAGGAAATTGCTTTAATGTTCATCTTTGTCCTGAATGAAAATGATGACTTAAATATATCTATTTTTTTGTATGACTTTTTTTTTTTTTCCTTGATTTAGTTAAGCTCCTCTGAGTGTTTCCTGTGCCTTTAACAGAAGCATTTTAATATTTCAGGATTCCTTTTTGGGCTGCTGAGCTAAAGGTTCCAGCTCACTGAGCTGTGTGCTCACAGGGGCCTGGGATACTTTACATGTCCCATTTTCATCCTCTGGGCTCCTTCTCAGGAGCTTCCAGGGGACACTGAGCTGAGCTGGCTCCATGCAGGTGTGCAAGGAGGACCAGGCTGGTCAGAGCAAAGGCACCAGCCCCTCCATGCTTGGCCTCCAGCAGCCATAATCCATGGATATTAAAGCAGAAAATGTAGGGAATGGGACCAGAGCAGCCTGGGCTGCTGGGAGGTGTCCCTGCCCATGGGGGTGGAACGAGGTGAGCTGTAAGGTCCTTCCCAAACCAAATCATTCCAAGGATTTCCCAGACTCCAGCAATTTCTGATTTTGATTTAAGACAGAATTATTTAGGCAAAACCCCCTTTTGGTCCCCAAGGACAAGTTTTTCTTTGCTGAGCTTGCTCTTTTTGCAGATGGAAAATTCCCAGCCCGTGTGAGTTGGCAAGCTCTGGTTTTCAGCTAAAGCAGATGCTGATGTATGTTTATATCCTGCTCCAACAAAAACTGTGAATAATTTGGGAGCTGAAGGCAGGAGGCATTTCCCTTCCCCATTCCAACAGTCCTCATGTTGCCAGTGGGGGGTGGGTGAAAAAACATCAATTACAGTTCAGTCTGCAGGAATATGACAGCAAAATTTAATAAAATATAATTCCAGCTCTCTCACCTATCCTACAGGGCACTTCCCTGCAAATTCAGGAAGAATTTTTTCGTGGAAAGGGTTGTTAAGCATTGGAAAGAGCTGCCCAGGGAGGTGGTGGAGTCCCCATCTGTGGAAATGCCCAAGGAATGACTGGAGGTGGCACTCAGTGCTCTGGGCTGGTGACAAGGTGGGGATTGGTCACAGGTTGGACTCAGTGGTCTCAGAGGCCTTTTCCAACCTTAATGATTTTATGAAATGAAGAAATATCCAGAAAAGTTGACCTGCAGCACCCACTGCCTGAGAAATGTCGTGTGAGAAGGAGAAACAACCTGCCTTCATTTCAAGCAGAGGACTCTTAAGCTTCAAGACCCAAGTCTGCAGCCTCACCACTCTAAATTACAGTAATTATCTAATAACACTGGATGGAAAATGGAATTCTCCAAAGCCTTTTTCTCTCCCTGGCTTGTAACAAGATACCTTATTCCCTCCAGCGAAGGCAAGGAATTCTTAAGCTGATTTTTTGGTCCTGCTGTGGCTGCTCTGCTCCTGCACAGCTGTGGGAAAGGTGCTGCCTGTTCCTGGAGGCATCCAGAACGCTCCCAGCTCTTGATAAATGACTTTACAGCTGTGGTAGTGGCTCTGTTTTGCAGAGGTGGCCAGTTTAGGTTTCATTTTAAATGCATCTCAACTTCTCTGCCCCAAAGTCTCCCCCCGAGGTGTTCTGCTTTATTTTAGAGTGGTTTTTTGAGGTTAATTGAAAAAAGTACTTCAGGGATGAGAGGTTTAGGCCTGTGAGACTGCAGATTTCATGGAATGCATGGATAGGTTTTTAGCAAGTTTTTCTCAGGTTGGGTCATTACATTCTTCAAAACCCAAGGAAATCCAGTGTTTCCCTGGACCATTAGGAATTACAGACTTCCAGTACCTGAAAGGGGTCCCAAGAAGGCTGGAGAGGGACTTTCACCAGGGCATGGAGTGATAAGACAAGGGGGAATGGCCTTAAAATGAAAGAAGGGAGATTTAGATGAGATATTGGGGGGTAATGTCTTGGCTGTGAGGCCCTGGTACACGTTTCTCAGAGAAGCTGTGGCTGCCCCATCCCTGGAAATATTCAAGGCCAGGTTTGATGGGGCTTGGAGCAAGCTGGGATAGTGGAAGGTGTCCCTGCCCATGGCAGGGGGTGGGACTGGATGAGTTTTAAGGTCTCTCCAAACCCAAATCATTCTGTGATTTCCCACTGAGCAGTTGTGTCTCTATTCCTACATTTCACAGGAACTGAGCCCCTGACAGGGAAGCTTTATGTAACGTTATCAGATGAAACCTGAGTCCTCTTCATAAACTATTTATTCTCCAAAGTCTCATTAACAAATGTGCTCAGTAAAGTGAACTGGGAAAGCAGTTTTTCACTGGTCACAGGGATTTTCTTCTCCACTTTGTTCTGGGCAGAAAATGACCCTGGTGATCATCACCTCCATTTCCCAGTGAACTCTTTCATGAGTGTTCAGTGCTTCAAGGCAGATTCCTGGTGTTCTAGGGGTTTCCATCTCTTGGGCAGATGGAGGTGAATCACAGAATATCCCACATGGATCCCTGAAGCCCAATTCCAAGGGAGGGTGGTGATCTACTGTTCCTTGTGGTGTGAGATAAACTTGGTGTGAGGCTTTGTCTGGATTTTTAAACAGCTTGGTTTTCACAGAGTACATTCCTTAACCCTTATTTTGCAACATCTGCTCACCTCAGAGCCCTGAACAAGCTTGTTTCCACACGGGTTTGTGTTGTTCAGAAGGACACAAAAAATGATGACCTAAATCTATCTATTTTTTTGTAATAGTATATATAATTTTTGCTTTCCCTTTGGGAAAGCAGGCCAGGATTTACAGGGCATGGAAGGTTTACAGTGAGAAAACTCTCTCCTCCTGGCCTGAGAGTGTTTGATGTGCTGCTCCTGCTTAGTCTGGTAATTCATCCTCATCATTAGCTGCACTAATTATGCATCTTCTTTCCACAGTATGCTTGAAATGAATCCCTGGGTGGAAACTTGCACTGTTGGGGCCAGTAAGGAAGGAGGAAAAATGGATTCTGTTTACACTCCAGACCCTGTTAGTGAATCCAGCTCTGCAATAGCACCTGCTGAGGGTTTATGACATTTCCTTCTGCCTTTGTTTCTGCCAGTGGTTAGTCATGTTTGTTTCAGGGTTTTTGGCTTTTTATGACCAAGCTGTAAAGGGCAGAAAGATTCCTTGGGTGGTTTCTGCTCAGAGACTTCCATGTGGTTTTGCCAATGTGCTGTAGGAGCGACGCTGGAAAACTGGGAAATCATCACAGACTGATTTGGGTTGGAAAGTCCTTAAAGCTCATCCAGTTCCAGCCCCTGCCACAGGCAGGGACACCTTCCAGGTTGCTCAGAGCCCCATCCAACCTGGCCTTGTCAGCAAAAGAGCATTGAAAGTCATTTTAAATTACAGCACTGCCCCTTGTGAGCTCCCTGTTTCCACTCCAAGGTATGAAATTCCTGCTTAAGGGCAAGTGACAACTGCTGTGTTTTCTTTATCAGGGCCTCAGGGCCTCTCTGCAGGCAGATGTTCATGAGGGGTAAGACCCAGGGCCTGATTTTATTCCTCAAAAACCCCTCCTTTTTGTCACCTATCTCAAATCACTGTTACATTTGTGATGTAACATTCATTCATTCTTCATCCATTCTAGGTTGGACTATGGGAGGCTGCAAGGCAGTGGATGATCAGGTAGTGCAGGAAAGCCTTCAGGGAACAAAGGGAGCTGTTTCCTCCCCCAAAATAGCAATGTCTCTGTCTGGGCTCTGGGAATTCCTCCTGGCTGGTGGCACTGCAGGCTGGGGCTTCTTGAGAATTGTGTAACCTCAGAACTTGTGTCCCTGACCTTTTTGTACATTCCCAGGATAAACCACTCATTATTTTATGTCTTTACTGGAGGGGCAGCAAGCAAAGGGGAGAGATTCAGGTGCTGAATCTGAAGAGGGGAGGTTTGTGAGCCTCTCTCTGCCCTCAGACAGGATCCACTGAACATCTCTGCTGATGGTTCCTACCTAACCTGCTCTTAAATCTCTCAGCAACACAAACTTCTCCCTACCCAGGGGATCTTTTCAAGGACTTCCTTACAGCTAAAGGTTTTTCTAAGGACTAATCTGGCTAATATTGGAGCACATGCCTTCAAGACTGATTTATTTGGAGGTTTTTCTTGTTGTGATGCTGGTGCTTTGTGCTGTAAGATTGGCTCCCTGTCCCCCTCTGCCACTTCTGCTCTTCACACAGGTCTGTTTTCTTCTCTTTTCCCTTTTTTTTTTTTTTTTTTTTTTTTTTTTTTTTTTTTTTTTT
>VZRH01000959.1:219-17156 GCA_013397555.1 Urocynchramus pylzowi
GGGCGATCCCCGGGGGCAGCGGGCGGTGTCCCGCGGCCGGAGCCCTCCGGGGGCGTGCTGGCCGCTCGGCGGCCGCCGGCCCCGGGGTTTCTGCCCGTGGGTTACCGAAGCGCCTCTTCTTTGTCCCTAGAAATTCCATTTAGAATTAAGCCCTCTGCGAACTGTTAGCGGTTGTCATTTCCTCTCCGCTTGGCCGTGTCCCTCTGGAAAAGGCGTTGGCGGCGCGCCAGGGCTGTGACTGCACGCGCGGACAATCCAAGAAAGTCCGGCTCCCCGCTCCTGCCAAGGCGAGGGCGGTGGGCACGGAACCAGGAATTCCCAGATCCAAAACCACCTGAGCGCATCTAGACACAACACGTTGGGCAGCGGGACAGGATGCGCTGGCAGTCAGAGCCCAGCGCCGTGCTGGAGCTCCCCGGCTGTCAAGAGGTGAACTGGGAACTGGGCCATGCTCTTCTGCAACCCTTTCAGACCCAGATTCCCACCTCCTCCTCCATCCCCAGGCCTTGGCAGAGCAGCAAGAGGGAGAAGAGCAATGTACCTGGAGCTCCGTCCTGGACACAGCCTGGCCTGTGCCAGCGGGGTCTGAACCTGCCTGTTACACTTCAGATGGTGCAGGGCTGCAGCAGGGCACGGGAGGGACAAAAAGATGAGTTATTTGGGTTATAAGCACCAAGTTCTTAGAAATCAGGATATGGATGTCTGGTAAAAATGGCAGACATGGTGTGGGTTAGGCCTGGGTCCCATGTGCTGCTGTTCCTCTGGAAAATGGAAATACCTACAAAAGTGAACTTGAAGTAAATACAACTTTAAGATGAGAGAAAACATCCGAAAACAGTGGGTGGGGAGCCAAAAGAGACTCTGGGGTCTGAGGCTGCCATTTTAGAACGTCCCCACAGAACAGACAATGTGGCAGAAGTGACCCCTGTGCAGTGACAGCAAACAGGGCTTGGCCCCAGCCCAGCACCCAGCGGGACACACCGCGAGGAATCCCACTGGGAGTGAGCAAACGCCAGTCCAGCGCAGGAGGCGAAGCCTTGGGCAGCAGCACTGGGTCCCTGCCAGCACCGTGTGCCTGCTGGGGATCAGGTGAAGGTGTCAGTGTCCACTGACAGCAACTCAGCCCTCACACCCATTATAAAACTTATAATATGAAATATTTATCATCTAGAGTGCAGGTGGTGGAACAAAGGGGTTATTCCAAAGATGGAAAGTGGGAGGGGATGTGGGATATGGTGATAAATAGCAAAATACTAAGTGTTTTCTAGAGCAACAAACTGCCCCTCAGGCTCCAAACAAAGCACCCTTGCCATTTCTCAGCCTGCACAGTTGACTGTGCAATATGGAGCAGATCCCATCCAGCAAATTGGTTGGTCAGCCTTCCTCCTCAGCTGTAAATAAACTATTAGGAAAAAAATGGGTAATAAATGATGGTATTGGTATTGTGATTGTACTCAAGGCCTTCTCAAGGGTTGGAGCCCCAGTACAATGCTGAAATCTCACATGGGAGGCCCTGTGGCTTTAGTGAGATGTGTGTGGACCACAGAGAAGGAAAAACACCAAGATATTCTTCTTTAGAAGAGTTTGGAAACTGTGGAATGTACTAGAATGAAAATTGATCTACATCCTCTTAACAGAGGAGTTATTTGATGAAATCCTGCGTTCTGGAAAGACAAAGGAGAAGAGGGGGAAAACTCCTCCAGTATCAGGCTGGACTCTCAGAAGTGCAGCCCAGTGTTCTGTTCATATCCATGGTGCCCCAGAGCACCAAAACACCATTCCTTGGGTGTTTCACTGGCACTAAACTTTGAAAAGCACGAACTGGAGAGAATTCTGCCATTTTATCCCAGAACCATCTCAAGCACCCACCTCCCCAGCCCCAAAGATAGGTGTGCTTCAGGGAGCAAAGCCCACCATCTCACTGAGCATCACCAAAACTTTAACCACTTCACTCCAGGAGCCTGGGAAGCAGCTCGGGTGCATCCAGGCAAAGATCCCGAGCTCACACCTCTCTACCTGTGTCCGTCTTTTGGAACCCCCTCCAAGGAGCACTATGTCAGACTATGAAACCCGGTGTTGATAGTAATGTGAAAAGCAGCCTGGATTCCCCAGCCACCCACACAATGAGGAGACACTCACTTTACCAAATGTTTGTGAAAGCTGCAGCAGATTTTGGAATACGCCTCATCAATGAGGCCCTGGCACTTTACTCAATACTGAGGCATTCAGTGAATTCCCAGCCACGAGGACTGGGAAGCAGATGACAGCACAGTTCTTAACAACATTGCCACCTAAGAGCTGAAAATCCTCCCGCCAGTCCCGCCGTCCCGGGATGTCGCGGCCATCCACGGGACCGGCAGCGACTTTTCCCTGCGGCACCTCCTCGCTTCTCCCAGCCGGAGCCATCCCTGCTCGGCAGCGGCGGCCGTGCTCCCTTGCCCGTGTCCCCAGGAGCCGAGCACGCCTGGCTCAGCCCGGCCCGGCTCCTGGCTCTCAGATAGGCTGGGAACCAGCGCTCACATGGCACTGCAGGCCACCGCCACCGCGCTGGCTCCTCCTGACTGGAAGTCTCCTTCATGAAGGTGGCCGTGCCATTTAACCCAGCACTAAGGCAGTTTAGGAAACCTGGTCTAGATTAGAGTACTAGAAACAGGAGTAGTGTCTCCCCCCTCCACGAAAAAAAAAAAATCGGGCTCTGCCAACTGTGTGATGGCAAATATGGACTGAATCGTTGACATGGAAACCGGACTAAAGTCAGCGCTGCCTCGGCTCAGCTCGCACACACAAGTTATCATTATCCAGCCTTTCCCTGGCTACAAACACGGACTGGATCCGGCTGCCGGAGCCGGCTGCAGCTCCCGAGATAAAGTCTGAAGGAGCGCAAGCAGGGCAGAGCGAGGGGAGCTGGGCAGGAGCGGATGGAGCTGCGTGGGGAAGGACGCTCTTCCCCGCACCAAGAGGCACGGCGTGGCGTGCGGGGATGTGCACGCTGGACCCGAGAACAAGAGACCCATCTATTATAATCCATGGGGCGCCCTGCAAAAGATGGAACGGAGCCGGGAGGCTTGTTGGCTGTACCTCAGCTTCTCTTATAGGCTTTTTGCTGAAGAAAATCACATTTCCTTTCAATGTGTTTATATTTGCCCAGCCTATTCCTTGCAGTGTTTTAGCTGCTGTTGTATGTGGGTTAGGCACTCTCCATGTGGCTCCATCCCCACTAAGACTGATATTATTTGAATTATTTGTTTGCTGGGCATCGTGCGAGACAACGCTCACTTATCCGTTTCAACATAATGCTAAAATATTGTATAATCTCGCTTTCTGGGGAGACACAATGGCTCTGCGCTGCGAGTGCCAGGCCAAGGTAACTCTGTCCCTTTGCTGAATGCAGCAGCTCAAAAGCAGGCGTGGATTTTCCAGGGGTTTTGCTGCTTCCCACGCCAGGTTCCCCCGGGCAGGGAGCGAGCCCCGGCTCGGCCGCCCCGCGAGAGCCCGCTGGTGACATCTGACAGCGATCTGCGAAACTTTGGATGCATTTTAAGGCAGGAAAGTGGACTCGGCCTGACTCGAGGAAATGCATTATTTTAGCAGCAGTGGCGAGGAGGAGGAAAAAGCGAAGCGGAGTTCGCGGAGGGGAAGGCACGCGGGAGCGCAGCCCCCGCGCATCCTGCGCGACCCCCGCGGGCCGGGGGCAGCCGGGGCTGGGGCCACGCGTGTCCCACGCCCCGCGCCCCCGGCCCGCACCGAGCCACCCCGGCGGGGGGAAAAGTGGGCAGCGCAAGTTTTGGGGGCACATGTGTGCGGATTGGGGGCTGAGCGAGGAGAGCAGCGCTCACCCCAGCGCAGTGAAAGTAAGGGTGGGGTGGAATTTAGTAATTCCAGGGAAAATTGGGGGAGAGCGTGAAGGGCAGGAAAACAATAGTGAAGTGCAGGGAAAGACGAACCCCGTTTATTCTGTATACCCGGGGGTGCACCCCGGCTGCCCTCGGACAGCAGCGCTGCGGTGCGCTCGGGGAAGGAAGAGGAAATCCACTGAAAAGAAAAAAAAAAAAGGAAAAAAAAAAGGGCAAAAAAGAAAATCAAAACGCGGACCGGAGTTTGAAAAAACCCCTGCACTGGATCCGGAGCCAACCGTCTGTTTTCCTGAATCCCACCAGATTTGGGAGCTCTCGGGTGGGTTGGCAGAGCGACCGCGTTCTGCTGTGAACCCACTGTGAAGAGTTAAAAAAAGGGGGAAAAAAAGGCTTTTAAATCCGCAAAAAGAGAAAGATCTGAACTCTGGGCCTGGATTTTCCCACTGAAGGAAAACTTATTGTGTGCCAAATCCTTGGGACCTGGCGATGCCGTGCGGGAGGGGTCAGCAGCAGGTTCTCCTGTCTGGAAAAAGCTGTCCCTCGGCCTTTCCCCCACCTCGGAACCTCTTTTCAGTGGGGTGTAAAAACACATCCCCTCCCGTGAAAATCTACCCTCCTAAAGTGTATTTTTAGAGAAGTTTGAGTTCAGGCGTCACGACTGGGGAGGGGGGGTTGCTGCGGGAGAGGCAGGCGCTGAGAAAGAAGGGTTTTTTTCCCCCTTTTCATCAAGCTCTCGCACTGCCATTTTCCCGAGGCAGGGAGGGAGCGAGGGAGGGAGAGCGGAGCGACAGACAGCGCTGGCGAGGAAGTTTCTCACGGCAACTGCGGGCTGGATCGGGAACGGAGCCTTTTGTTCCCGGCAAGTTCAGCAGGAGAGAGAGTTGGAGCCTGCTGGAGAGAAAAACCAGCGGAGAAATAAAATGGAGGGAAATAGGAAGAGAGGAGAGAGAGCTGGTGCTGGGCTGAGATTAACTGCAGAGCACCGCGCTCGGGTGTGCGCGGCATTTATTTAGAAAGTTGGTGTGGTAGCCTGAGGCAGAAATCCCTCGTTAAGTGCATGGGAATGAGTGAGAGACCCAAGGACACGCAGTGCTGGGCAGGAAGTGGAATTTTCCAAGGGGTTCACATCCTTCGGTGCTCTTTTTGCCAAGATTCGCTCTCCTCGCTCGATGAAGGCTGCCTCCTAGAGACACCAGGGAAAAGGCCTTAAAAATGTGGCGTGCTCTAGGCCTGTTTAAACTGAATAATTAAAGGTTGGGCATACCCTCCCTTGGAGATTGCAGCGCGGTCTGAAGCCCAGATGCAATTTGGGGTACTGCCCTGCCTCTCCTCTGTGTCCCTTTCTGCCCATTGAGTGTTGAAACACGGTGCATCGTGACCATGATCTCGGAATGGGGTGAAAAGTCACCTAAAACCCAGCCCCCCCCCTAGATTTAATGCTTAGACACACATCCAGTACATCCCATATTCACATCCACAACTGGTTTTGTCCCCCTGCACACGCTGCTAATCCTTCACCCCAAACCACGCGTGCTCTTTGCGTGTATGCAGACCCAGAATGTGAAATAAACTTGTCTGAATTAACCCCCAAATCGCTGGCAAACATCCATCCCTTTAGCACCCAGGAAAGGGGAGCAGAACTAATCCCCTCATTATTTGTGCACTCGGTCCAGGTGGAATTAAAAAGCAAGAGCGAGCGAATTTTTCAGCACAAGTTTGGGGTTTAGTGAGGTGTCCCGAAAATACGGTTTGATTGAAAATGTTCATCACCTTGTGCCTTCCCGGCAGGGCAGGGGGGAAGCTCCGGTGCCCTGTGAGAGCGCGGCGTGGCTGTGACAGCAGCTCAGCGAGACACCACGTGGGAAAGCCGAGCTCGGGATTTAAACGTGCTTTTCCACTCCGGCCATGAGGGAGGGAGAGCCTGAGTTGGGGGAAAAGAAATAAATAATTAATGAAAAAAAGGCTTCGCGTGGAGCTCAGAAGCGACCTCTGTGGCTGCCGGGGACTGAAGTTCAAGAGCCCCGGGCTGGGAGCGCGGAGCAGAGGCGGCTCGGGAAAATCCGACAGCAGCAGGAATGGAAAAGGGGGCTCGGGGGTCGGGGCTGGCCCCCCCGGGAAGCGCCGCCCTGGCCGGGTGGGAGCGGTCCCACCCCCGCATCGGAGCTGGCTCCGGGTGGGAGCACCCTGAGCTCCGCGGGGGATGCGGTGCCCGGTCCCGGTGCCCGTCCTGCCCGGTGCCCGTCCTGCTCGGCCCCGGCCCCGGCGTGTCCCAGGGAGCTGCCCCGCACCGGGACCTCTGCGGGCCTGGGAAAGTTTAACAGGGAAACGTCAGGAAGCATCAGACAGGAATTTCAGTGCATCCCGTGTTTTATGGTGGCGTTAACTTTTACATATTGGGAGTAATTAGCAGCGAGGCTGTTAAAAGCAGATTTAAATAACCACCTCCCTCCCCCCTTTCTCTCCCTTCCCGAAATGGTCCAAATCCGGTTTACCTCTGACTCGACCCCCACCCGGACAGAGGTGAGAGCACAAACCCCACGGTTTGTCCACGTAGGCAGGAAAACACATTAAAACCCGCATATTAATTAACAAGTCAATTAAAATAAATATAATTTTGCAATGGTTATTTTGGGTTCTGCCCCTCCCCGCCCCCCAACTTTGTTTTAGTAAAGTGGGGAAACATATACAGAAACCTTCCTTGCAGTAGATGCTTTTTTTTTTTCAAACGGAGCCCAGATGCTGGTCAGGATTAAGGTTACACCAAACACATTCTACATTGCCATTTTCCAAACAGAATAAAGCAGATGGAAAAGATGGAAGAGGATAAAGCAGGAACGGAGCAGCAGTGAAAACTGCAAGCCCTGCACTAACGCTGAGAGGAGTGAGCTGGGATGCCAGGAGAGGCAGAAAGAAAGAAAGCAGGCGTAGCGCCGCTGCATATCACATTCCTCACAGTTAAAATGAGTGTCTTTAATTAAACAGCTGTCAGAATTTGGGCTTTAAACCTTATATTTAAAAGGGGAGAAGGAAATTGAGCTGCAGCTGATCACTGCGTCTCCTCAGGGCTCAGTCCTAGGAGATGTGAAAGCCACTGGCCGGGGGCCATCAGAGTACTTAAGTCTCTGCGTAATTTTAAACATCAGCAGCCCCGGTGATTTTAAGGATCTACTCCCTTAAAGTTAGCCATGCACTCAGCACTTTGCAGGATCCGCCCAGCACACTCAGAGCAGCTCCGAGCTCCAGGACATGAGTATCTGCACATCTGAGAAACAAAGAAAATCCTCTTTTCAATAGGCTAAACATTTCTCCTTTATTTCTAAGAGACACCAGTTCGTTCAGACTGGGAAATTGGATCAGACTGGAATAAAATCTCAAGGGGAAGTTAGCAGAATCTGAGCTTATTTGCAAAATATCACCATTTGGCAAATTCAGATCTTAGGTGAAATTGTACAATAGTGGTTTACTCAGCACCGTGACTCAGTTACATGATGTGCTTTGAAAATCTCTTGCAAAAACTGACTTTAAGAGATTTTGTTGGTATTATATAGGCACACACACGACACAGAGAAGGAACACACAAACTATTAAATATTCATGCTATGGAGAGAACACTTAGTAATGTCCCTTCATTCCAGCTGTACGAAGGCAGGCACAAATAACTGCTGAAAAAATGAATAACCCCAAACAATCACAACATAAACATAAATTCCACATAAACACGGTGTTGAGCAGCTTGCAAACATTGGCCAAGAAAGGGTCAAGCAGTAATTGTCCTTATCTACCTTTCAGCAGCCTCACATAAACGCGTAATTCCAATCTGAATTCTGTAATCAGCCCCCCCGGGAGTGTTGGGACTTCCCACACACTCAGGTCCCTGTGTGGGGATGGATTTTCTGCTCCAGGCCTCCACCCCTCGAGCTCACACGGCCAAAAGTCACCTTCTGAACATCACAAGTAGGGACCTCGGTGACATTTACTCACAAACAAAAATTCAAACACATTCTGACCAGCTTTGCTGGAACTTTCAGAGTTCAGCTCTGGGACTGTGAAATGAGGTCATTTTTATCTATCAGTTATCTCTGCCTTGAGAGAGGCCCGTGATCACACCTCAGCAACAGCACTGCTGGTAGAGGCTGGGATATCACACGTATTTTTCACTAAAACAAAGGCATCGGCCAGAGCTTCCTCTGTAAAACTGAGCTCCAGACACACTGAAGAATCGTAAAAAAGACATAATTTTCAAATATTTATGAAAGCATTGAGTATATCTGGTAAAAAACAAAAAACCCACACCAAATCCAAACACGTAATGGTTGTTGCTTGCATCCCAACCTTTAGAATTAGATCCTGAGTGAAACGTGATCAGAAAGAGTCAGAGTCATTACAGCTGTCAGAAAAAGGTGCAATTAACGG
This sequence comes from Urocynchramus pylzowi, assembly GCA_013397555.1. Classification (NCBI taxonomy): domain Eukaryota; kingdom Metazoa; phylum Chordata; class Aves; order Passeriformes; family Fringillidae; genus Urocynchramus; species Urocynchramus pylzowi. The sequence goes on from VZRH01000959.1 coordinate 8,487, forward strand.
TATTATGAAACAAAGTATTTAAAAATATCACTTTTCCCAGCTTCAGGAAACATAGTTACTGACCCCGGGCTTCCCTGTGCCCGGCTCCCGCAGTCGGGGCGGCACTGAGCCCTCCCTGCAATCACTGCCTTCCTATTGCTTCACCCACCTCGTCTGTTTTCAGAGAGTCTTTTGTGCAGGACTGCCTCATACATGTGTGCAGAGTGCCCAGCACGCTTCATGTTCTGTTCAAACACAGGGCTGAGAGCAGTTAATAATGCTGAGGCAGCACCAGAACTTCTGCAGGGCAGTGATGAGCACGGGCTGCAACCAGCCCCTGGCACTTATCAGCATCCCACAGGATAACGGAGCCCTGGATTCAGCTATCACTGCTCATTATCATTATGCTTTAAAGAACTTTGCAAATACTCCAAAATTATTTTTTTAAACCTGTTTAATAGCCACAGCACAGCAACTTCCCTTAAAAATAATAAAAAAACCCCAAAACACCCACCAATAAACAAAACCCAACCCAAACATGAAGAACTACAGCTGAGCTGTGATGCAAATGAGTGAATTTATTTCCACCACTTCTAGAGGTACAAAAATAATCTAAATTTGACATCCTATTATGGGGAGAAAGGAAAAAACCCACCCCAAAATCAAGCCAAAGATGGTGAAAGTAATGTCCAGACGAGAGGCTAATTAACCTGACCTCAGTGAGATGCAAAACTTAAATTATTCTTCCTCAGGAGGGGAAAAGATGTAGAGGAAAGTAAAGAGATAAAATGAAACAAAGGTTGCAATCATGCCAAAGCTGATGTCTTTCTTTGATAGGGCAGCAAATTTTTCTGGGTAAAGGAAGACAGAGTAGATCTCACCCATCCCCAAATCAATAAAGTGTTTGGTCTGGTGCATCATGTAAAAATACCACTTAAATTGGAAAATATGAAGGTCAGTGCAAGAGAAGTTTTGTGGGTAAAAAATGACTAAAAATCCAGTGCTGGATTATGCTGAAATGGGAAGTTTTGGGCTGGAGAGCAAGTGCTTTGAAAGCTCCTGCAGCTTTGGTCTCAGAACTGGTGCTGTTGATGGTCTTTAAGTGACACGAGCACAAGGAACTGAAAAAGAGTGTTAATGCAGGTGGTGACTGGCAACATCCAAAGGCACCAGTGCAGGGGACTGGAATATCCTAAACGAAGACCTGGATGAGGTTCTGGGACAGCACAGGAATCCTGAGGAATGGGCTGGTGGAATGCAGTAATAAGATTAATGCAAATCACAAGGCTGTTCACAGGGGGACTGACAGCCAAAACTCCTGTAACCTGGGAATTCACCACAGCTAGGGAAGGATGGAGACTCGGGAGTGTTATTTAGTCACAGAAATGAAGATGACAAATGGGATCTAAAGACCAGGTAAGGCACATCCAGATGTTATGGCAACAGCTCTCTTACAGAATTTTGGGTACAGTTTCTATTCAAGAATGACACATGAAAACTGGAATAATCACAAAAAAAGCTCCCTGAGCTGGTTACAAGAGCAAGGAATCTGTCAGGAGAGAAGAGTGAAGCTTTCTTTCAGCAAACTCCAACAAAGAGAGGGGTGATAGGGTGAGTTTGCATACACAGACTATGGCTTGAAGACAGTATTTGAACTCGAGGGTTATGTTGGCAACAAATACATGTCTAAAGGCCTGAGTACAATTAAAATGATTGCTAGAATAGGGTGTCTTATTATTAGAAAAACTAGATTTTAAAGAATCCTTCTTTCCTCTGGGGAACATAGACCCAGTGGAGAACTTTGACAGCTTTGTCATTATTTTCCCCACTTTTAATCAGTGAAATGAGAAGAAAATCTCTGCAATATTGTGAAGATTCATTAATGGTGGTTAAAAAGCATTCAGACACTGTAGTGATAAGTGTAACAAAAATCCATTACAATTAGCAATTCTGTATTTACTGCAGTACTTGAATTATATGCAATAAATAAAATATGGAAGCAAACATCAAATAACAAGGATAAAAGAAAACTCTGAATGAGACAAGAGTTTGAGAAGGCAGGTTGTATGATTTGATTTATAATTAGAGTTTGCATCATGGCAGAAAGAACTGGATTAGGGTGGGCAAAAGTGTAAGAACCACAGACAGGAAAACTGAACACCCTGCTCAGCTCCCTGGTAAATTCATCCGGGTCACAGGAGCGTGAAGAACCACGGAACAGAGGGTGAATTAATGTGGGCCTGGAGCACACACCAGCTCAGCACATTCCCTGTGTCAGACAGTGCTTGGAGGACTCAGCACTGATCCTTGTGTGGCCGGGCCTGCACGCACTGCCACTGTCACCTCGGCAGGGAGGGCTGCTGGGCTCTGCAGGAACTCATCAAAGAGAGAGATTCCCAAGGGAACAGCTTCCAAAATCCCAGAGGACTGCACCTCTCAGAAGACCGTAAAGGCTCACACCACAGGCCTGCTTTTCCTGAAGTCTTTCTGTTTCCATCATAAAGAACCACCAGGAGCGTGTAACACCCCTTTCCTTTATCTCACATCTCTTCCCCTCTCCACACAAAATGTGCCTGCTTTAGCAAAATAGCAAAAACCAGGGCTGCCCTTCTGGGATCTCCTGTCCTAGGTGCCTGCCCTCTGGGGATGCTTTCCATCCCACTCTTCCGAGCTTCCTTGGATCTGCCACCTCTTCCCCTTCCTATAAACAGTAACACACACAAGCACAGGGCCAAAAAGCATCTTCATCTGGGCTGGTTTCCTCCTTTATTTCTTTACCTTTTTATTTTTCTCAGTGTTCTCACCAGAGGATACCTCACAAGCACAAAAGATCATATATATACATTAAAAGAAGATCCCATGACAATATTCTTGACATAAACCCCAGAGATTTCAGCTAGAAATAATCAGAAATCTGCTCTTCCACAGGTGGCAATGGGCTTCTGCACGTTAAGGGATGTTTAAATGGATTTACCTCTTTCTTCTTCGTGAACCTTGCAGCCTTTCAGAAAAGAAGTTGCACAGGGAAAAAACCAATGGATGTCAGGAGAAAAGGAGTAGTCATTTGTCAGGTTGACCCACAGAATCCCCAAATTCCTGAGAATTCCCTGTCAACACATTGTGAAAAATAACATACAGCTGAGTAGCAGAACACCTCTCTGTGGGATAACTGCCAGAATATCTTGAGAGGTAAATTAATACAAGAAAGAACCAAGCACTGTGCACCCGATTAACAGTGAAAATACCTGAAATCAGCATAACAAAGTGGGGTGAGTGCACTTGTGCTCAGGATGGTTAAACAGCTGTAATTAGATCAAACAAACTAGATTGATGTATCATCCCTTTGTAGCTGTGGCCTCAGAAGGCAGGTCAGGAGCTAAGTTCAGTAAAACAGTTTTAGTGCTACAGCTTTTATCTAACAAGGCACAGCCACACACTCACTCCAAAGTAAATACTGCTCAGGAGAACTGCTGAATTCCAAAGAAAGAGAGTTTCTAGAGAAGGTGCTCTTCTTCAACAACAACCTTAACTTTTGTCAGTAATGAAACTCTCCTCATGAATTCAATAATAGACTCTTTGGATAAACACTGCACAGAATTTTGGTTACAAATTCATTCAAGGCATTTGAAGGTCTTTTTTGAGTCGCTTCCCATTCACTTAAAGTGTCTGCACAAAATGGGTGAATTCTACTTTGCTTTGTTCTTTCAGAACCCTTTAATTAAATTTTAAGAAAATCATGTAGAACACCATTGAAGGAAATACGGTCAGTACGTTTCAGAGATGAGCAAAACACAAGGTAGCAGATGGTATGAAGAGGATATATGTGAAGAAATGTAAATAGCAGGGAACCTCACCAAATCAAAGACGTGAGGCAGAACTGAAAGCGCCTGCAAGACCCCTGGGAGGGCTGAGGAGATGCAGCAGCCACTGAGCTCAGAGGTACCAGCCTTTCCTTGCTCAGAAATGACACAACACCAACAGGAAGCTCCAATCTCGTAGAGGGACCCCTCGTAACTGAGGTGAGGTTGTTGGGAAGGGTCCTCAAAGGGAGTATGGGAGGAAGGGAGGAAACAAGGACAGGTGCCAACAAATGTATTTCTCAAACACTCTTGGAATGGGAAAGATACCAACTCTTCAGAACGGTAAGGAACGAAGGCATTATAAAGGAGCTAATAGTAGAAAATAATCTTATATTGAAGACAAATGAGATGAATTGTTTAAGTTAGGCAGGAGACCAATAAAGAGAGGCTTGTTGTCATCACAAGAGCTGTGAGCAGCAGAAAGAGGCTGACTCTGGGGTTGGGAGGGGATGTAACCTGTGTGTTACCGTTGTTTGGTCCAGGAGCTGCACTCCAGATCTCTGAGCTGCTGTGGCTGCACTGATTGCTGGCTGGGAGCCACCTCTGCCACGACAGAGCCAAAGAAATTAGCAAGTGGATTGTGCCATATCTGTGGATCAGAGCAGAGCCTGCATGAAGACCAAGCAGCTCTTCTTTCTAACCTTCTGATCAAAAAATTCATCAACAGACCAATACTATTAAAGAGAAGCCACCAAATACTAGAGGATGTTGAAAGGAGAAGGGAGGCACCCTTGAGGAGGAGGGCTCAGCTGATAACTGCAAATTCAGCTGAAGGAATAGCTGGGAAATGGTGACCATTCTAAACATTTGTATTTCAAATAGTTGCTAAGCACATTCCCACAGCAGAACTCCACAAACCTCATGGAGCCTAAATCACAACTATTCCCATTTTGTATCTTCTTCTGCCCCAAGCTCCATTTGTCTGGGTGATTTATGAGGTGAGCTCTGGCTGTGCAAGGCTTCTCTCCTTCTGAATGGAGGAACAATTCAGATAAGGAACAAATCTCTCCTGAGTGAATAGAGGAAACTGGACTTAACTGCATTGACTAAGGTATTTATTGTACATCTAGGCCAGAGGAAGCTTAGCACTTTTAATACATATAAAACTGCAGAGAGCTGCTAGGAAGAGCAGGAACCAAACAAAACAGATTCACAAGTTCCTTAATTATTTAAATTAAGCCACTAAAGTAACAGGAAAGAAAGAGCAACAGATATCTATCAATTCCAGTGGCTGATTCCAGCCACCCACAGGAACTGAGGAGCAGTTGGCTCTGTGTCCCCTCAGGCACCCTCAGGCTGAGGAACAGCTAAATTGTAATCACATAACCTCCAACGGGCAGTGCTTTTGTGGCTGTTGATTTCATAAATTGTCTTGAGGTTCCTTGTCATGGAAGACATTGGATATAATTACAGACAAAAAAAAACCTCACAGACCTGGTCCTGGGCAAGGTGCTTTGGCAACTCAGCATCTCAGGGGATCATCAGCTCTTTGTACACAGGAGCCCAATGCTAAGAGACAAACTGCAAGAAATAAATATCTGTGGTACAACTCCAACGTACCAGTTTGGAAAAGACCACAAAAGAGGCAATGAAACCACAGAATTAAAAATTTTAAGTGCAAACCCCAACATTAAGTCATCCATTTGCAATTGTTGGTGGTGAATCCATCTACTCCAGATGGGAAGAGGTCACTCTCTTCTTTTTCCAGGGCAAGTCTATGAATAATTTGAGTGATTAAAGCTCAAATCAGGTGTGAAAATGAAAGACCAGGAAAGCACATGGAAAAGAAACCACACTCACAAAAGAGAGACTCAGCTTTCATTATGGAATCAGGAAAGGCCCCTTCCATTTCTGTCCTGACACAAAATACAGGTGAGCTCGAACATTTTTTCACGAAGAGTTGTCACTTTTAAAGGCACATTGAAATCTTATTTTTACTTTTTAGGTCTCCCTTCCTCTATTGGAGATGACCTAAATTTTGAGCTGAAGCACTCACAGCATCCTCTCTTGGAATAGAAAACAACAGCAAAAAAACATCAGGCTGTGAAAAGAGGCAAAATAATAGGAGGGAAAATTACAGTGAAGTCCTCCCTGAATAAGAGGAGGTCACAAAGGCTGCAGAAATAGAAGCTGAAGTGGTGCTATCCTGAGCCAGGGGACACAGAGTGGCTGCATTTACAGACCAGGCAGAGGACAGGTGGGCAGGATGTGAATCGAAGCGAACGGCCGCAGTTCTGGGAACACCCAACAGCTCTCAGCACCCCCTTCAAACACTGCGCCCTGCTCCCGGTGAAGAAATGCCACAGACACCAAACTCCAAGAGCCTCCTGTCACAAAAACCACCCTACAAAAACCTGAATGCTTTCTAGGAGAGTTCAAATGGAATCAGACAGCTATAGAAAGGGGTAGAGGCAATATTTTACATGTTAAATAGAAAAATGTGTAGGAACACATATAGAGCCCAATGATCAGCAGTAGAGACTGCTGAACATTCATGCAGCTCATCATTAACAAAACAAACCCCAAAATGTACTTGCAGATACATTGATTTTGCTTTATTTTATCATCTTAAACAGCCAGCAGAAACTAAGATTATAATCTGTGCCTTTTTAAAATTCCATTCAACAGATGTTCATAAACAGACTTGAGCCAAATTTCAGGTCCCCAAAAGGATATTCAGCCCGAGAACTTTTACAAATGGATGATAAATTCCCACTTTTCCCCTTGTAATCATTGCTTTTCTGAGACACTAAATCCTCTCTTAGCCTCATTACAAGTTCCCACCAGCATAAAATGTATTTTTCATTTCCATTTCCTATAGTATTTTTTTCCAAAAATGGCATTTCCCAGCACAAGGCAACTCTCCTTCACTCCTTTTTTATGTCACCTCCTCAATACCAAAGGATTGTCTCAGTGACAAGGCTCTGTTCTTCTAAAAAGATGAAAAAAATCCAAGTGGTACTAATAAATATTTACTTAATGTAAAGAAAAGGGAACTCAACAGTTAAGGATGAAAATTACAGGGAAAAAAAAAAAGGTGTTTGGAAAGGCAAGGCTGTAAGAAGTTCAGTGCTGTTTATGAGAACAACTGCTCAATGGTTCCTTCTGGGACACAGTGAGATGACTTCTTTAAAAGTATGGTCTAGAAATACCCCCAAATCACTGAAATTATAAGTCACCCGAGTATTTGAGCTGCAATACAAAATTAAGAAATATCAGGACACATAATGAAAATGGTGGAATGAAACCAGCATTGCACTGACTTGTCTATGTTAAAAGGGGAAGGGGGGGGCTGAAGTGAAAGGTTTTATTTTTACTTAATTACTCTCAGTGCTCCCTGGGGACTCCTTCCAAAGCGTATTTTGTATTTGGACCTAAATGCAAGCAGGATTCAGCCTTGATCTTATTCCTTATGACAATACATTTCTTAAATTAGAAGTCCCACAACTGGAATGTTGACACCATTGCTGGTTCCTCCAGCACCTCAGAGTCCCTCCTGTGTTATCAATCCATTAACCCGGGAAGCAGTGAGAACAGGGGACCACAGACTGTTCAAAATTAAAAAATCCATCCACAAAACAATACTTTGTGAGCTTATAGCATCTTTCATCCATTTCTATGTATGTGGAAATGGGAAGTCTCAAAATACTTAAAAAAATAAAAAAAATCAACAAACCCACCTAACTTCAAGGTATTCTGAAATGATAACATATTAATTGAGTGAGCATCCACCTGTGATGCGATTTAAGAGTCTCCTACTGCAGCATTTCACACATATTCAATCCACCTTCTGGTTACAGCGTGCAAGTTTATGTATGGTATGTAGCAGGAACAGCAGAGCTGGTTAAAGATTTTCTCTTGCTTCACATACTCTGCAAGCTTCTCATTAACTCATACATGACTTTAATCAGTGCTGAAGCACACACTTCCTTCAGCATGCAGCAGGACCGAGCTGGGGAAAAAAATCCTCCATAAAATATTATTGTAACCATGAATTAATAAAGAGAAGGGCAACGTTTTCCTAAAGTGACTGCCGATTCTCATCTCTAAAGGGTTAAACCGACCTTCGCTGATCCAGAAGAGGTAATAAAATAGAACTTTAAGGACAAAAATGGAGCACTTCAAGAGATTATTATGAAGAGCCACATTCAAGAAGACAAAACCTTATTCTTAAAGCACAGATGCTTCTGAAACGAGAGATCGCACGTTTTTAACAGCACACTGCCAACCGCTTATAATGAATAAGCAAAACGAGGGGAATCAGGGTGTTTTTTTCCCTTTTTCCTTGGAGCTCAGAGGGAAGGGGCATTCATGGATGTGGTAGCAGAGCCAGCTCTGCACTTCTGCAGGGCTGTGGAGCTGGTGCTGGTCGGTGTGTAGGGGGAGAAAACAGAGTAAAACCTGAGGAAAAACCCATCAGAGCTCCTGTCCTCCCCTTCCAGCGTTAATGGGAGGGATACGAGTCCAAGGGAGCTGCAGTGGGGGATGGTGCTGGCGGAGGGGGTGGGGAGAACCGAGCGAGGCCTTACAACCATCAGCAGCTCTTGTTCTTGTTCCTTTCAGCCTTAGCAGGAGGATGTGAAGCTCATGGAGCCGGCAGCGGGATGGGGGGGGAAGCAGCGCAGGATCATAGTTTAGCTTTTGTCCTCTCTCCGCAGGGTTAATAGGAGGACACGAGTGTCACCGGGATAAGGGCAGGGCCGGGGGGGCACGGCGGGGATCGCAGCTCCCCGCAGGGCTACCGGCAGCGTGTGCTGGGATTTGTGGGGTCCTGCGCGAAGTCACAACACCCGCGGGCGAGGGGTGGGGGGGGGACACGGGGCAACGATCG
>VZRH01000969.1:307-21236 GCA_013397555.1 Urocynchramus pylzowi
CCGCCCGAACCGGCGGCGGAAATACCCGAACCGTCCGCCGGAAATACCCGAAGGCGCAGGCGGAAAGAGCCGAGCGTCGACGGAAAACAGCTGGGAAAGCCGCGCTCGGCAGCCGGGAGGAAACTACTCGGCGCCGGAGATGGCCGAGCTGAGACGGAGATGGCCGAGCTGGAACGGAGATGGCCGAGCAGAGACGGAGATGATCGAGTGAGAACGGAGATGGACGAGCGTGAGGAGGCCGGTGCAGCCGGGCAGGGCCGTGGCTCGTCCCTCAGAGCACCCGTGGAGTGTCGAACTTGCACTTGGTGCCCCAGAACGGGCTCTGGGCATCCCCCGGTCTGTGGGGAAGCCCCGCGTCTCTCGGGATGCTGGTCCGAGGGCTCCCTCCTGCCGTCACCAGCGCGTCCCGAGCCGGCCCGGCCGCCGCGCTGGGTTGGGCTGGTCACGGCCCAGGTCCTGTCCCCGTCACTGAGGGGGCCCTGCTGATGGTGCTCCCCGACAGGTTCAGCCACGATATCACAAAATCATGGGATCGTGTGGGTTGAGAAAGACCTCCCAGATCTTCGAGGGCAGCCTGTGGCCGATCGCCACCTTGTCAATAGACCAGAGCGCTGAGTGCCACGTCCAGTCGTTCCTTGGACATCTCCGGGCACGGGGACTCTGCCAGCTCCCTGGGCAGCCCCCTCCAATGTTCAACAACCCATTCTGTGAATAAATTCCTCGTGATGTCCTCATATCCAGGAGTAAAACTGGCAGACCTGGGTGTAAGTACAAGGCAGGTAATTTGCCAGTTACAACTTGGATGTGTTTGAAAGTGCGGTATCTGGCACACAGAGCCTTAGCAAAAGAGTGGAATAAAGATGCACAAGTAAACCTCAATTTATTAAATATACTGACCTATCAATAGCCACCTGCAGCTAGCAGAGGCCTGCCTTCTCCAAATCCTTCTGCGGGCTTGCTGAATCAGCCATAACAACACCCCGATGCACACACACCTCCACACTGATGGACTCTGTGCTCCAGCTCGCCCTGTTCAGTGCTTTGCACTTGCACTCGGGCCCGAAGGTGAGGTCCTGATGTGCTGCCGAACACACGTGGGCAGGGGCTGTGTCTTTAGGTGAGAACAAAAGCTGTGTGTGGAGCAGGAGGGCTCAGCCTGCCTCCTTCCCTCCTTTCTCTACACTTCTGAAAGGTGTAGTTACAAATTTGTTATTGGCAGCAAATCTGCGGGTGTTTGCATTCAGGGTGTGAGCAGGCAAAGCTTTCTTCAATCCTTCACCTGAGACAAATAACAAATTTTAACTGCAGAACAGTGCTGTCCCCTGGGATGGACACCTGGTTTCCTAATCAGGTCGATCCAAGTCATTTTGCCAGACAAAAGGAGGGTGTCAGTAACATGGCAGTGAAGTGTCTCCTCCTCTGAAGGCCTTTGGCCTCACTTGCTGATGGTGATGATGGTGGTGTGTGTACGTGGTCTGGGTCTCAAGGAAGGAGCCTTTCAAGGAGCACAGTCCATATTCACCCTCCTCCTGATCTTGTGCACTGCAGATAACTCCTCCTGGGGATGAAAGCTGGCTCCATCTGTCTCTCCTGTTCCCTGGGGCACAGAACTGACATCCAGACCTTCTTTGGTATGAGAATCTGTCTTATCACAGCCTGAGGAGATACAGGCTCTCTGGAGCGTGGGGGCTCCTTGTACCTCCCCTCAGAGTCCCCTGGAATTCATGTAGAACATCCAAGCTGTAAAAGGTCAGTGTTTGCTGTTGTCTTTGGACATCTGCTTTTACAGAGACTCCTCAGTCCTACAGTGCAGTTCTGCCTGGCACCCACAGATGCTTTTATAAATTCCATGGGACTAAAGCTGCTTTCTCTGTGGAATCCTCAACTTTTCCAGAGGAGGAGGGGAGCAGCCTTGCCAGGGGAAGAGGCATGGAGGCACAAGCAGAGGTACAGACATACATACTGTGCCTGTTCAAGTGCATCATTCCAACCTGCTTTGCTACAAACCAGCTCTGTTTTATCTTAAAGAGACACAACAGGTCCCTAAAGTAAAGTGTGGCTGGCTCTTCCCTCAGGGAGGCTTCAAGGGCTGGATATTTCACATGGAAAACTGTTTTCCTGTAGTTCTGTCATTTCCCACTGCTTGCTTTCTGTCTGTCTCTTTGCAGGTCTCACTTTGGTTTTAATTTAGTGTTACTCCTTTCACCATGGAAGCTGGGGGCTCAAACACAAGGCCTGTGCCCTGCACAGAGGAGTGAGAGTGCAGCTCTTGGCTTGCAGGGCAGGGATGTCACAGCTATAGCAGAAGCATCAGGCTAGCAGAGCTATCAAGGCTCGTAGGGATACCGTGGCTATACAGGACTATCCTGGCTGCAGCAGGAATACCGTGGCTGTAGCAGGGGGGATATCACAGCTCCAGGGCCCCCAGCCCCTGCTGTGGAGTTCCTCTGGGAGCTGAGGCAGGTCCCCACCTCTCCTCTGCTCCGTTCTCTCTGCCACAGCACGTTCTGCTGCAGGAGTGGGTGCCTCAGCAGTGACAAGGACAGACGTGACCCCGGAGCGAGTGTGCAGCAAGCAGGGTCCCTTCTGCCCGTCACCACGGTCCTCTAGGAGGTTAAAGCACAGATAGTACATTAAAAACGTGAGGTGCCCAGATCCTGCCCAATGGAAGCTGTAGGAATAGCACAAAGAGGAGCTCAGATCTAATCTTGCATCTATAAACAGCTTATGTTGCTTTTCATGAGCAGTTGAATCAAATGGTGGGAATTGGAAGCAGCTGTTACTCAGTCACTGCACAGGAACGAGCGAGTGGCAGCTGAAGGGAGCAAAGTGCCTTCGATTTCTAGTCAAAGACAGAGTGAGGACGTTGGAATAAGGAACAAATCAAAGGAAAGTGTTTTCTGCTCCCGGGTGTTCTGCTGATGGGAAGGCTGAGTTATGTATCATGAATTATTCACCGCTTGTGGTGATACTCTGAAGATTGCTTTGCAGGTAGGAAGAGGGAGAGAGTCACCAGCTTGTATCACACAGCCCCCAGTCAGCTCCTGGCTGCAACACACCATCTGCCTGGGCAAGAACCATCCAGGGAGCCATCCTGGCTGGGCTCCATCCCAGGCAGGACGCTTCCCACACCCCATGGGGCATCACCCCATGCCATGAGGTTGGACCTGGTCCAGAAATACTTGTTCTTTCCCCATTTTTCTTCTCCCTTGCTGATTCAGCAGGAGTCAACTTTCTGAAAACCTTCAAAACTAGACTTTTGGATGTCTCATTGACACAGAACAAAGAATGTTTTTTATGCTTTTCTGATGTTTTGGGGTTTTTAAGGGCCTTTCCTGACTGGGACAAGCAGTGTGTTGATGAAGGAGCAGTGCCTGTGGGTCGCTCTGTGGCAGGGACAGTGGCAGGGCCAGCAGGTCCCTCGTTGCTCCATAGTGCTGTTCAGCCTGAACCTGGAGGGAATGCTCGTGGGACAGTGTGATGAAGAATGGGTGGCCTACAGTTTTGGAAAAGGATTGGTTTTAGGGCAGAGAGGAAATTAAGGACCTCCCAGAACCAAAGGGTGTGTCTTTGATGCAACCTGCCCCTTGTGCTCTCCTTGCTCCTGGTCTGCATCAGCAAGAGGTGACCAGGCTGCAGCCCAGCTCCTGACCAATGCCAAGGGTGGGGTGATGACCCTCACACACAAGTTTGAGCTCCTCCTTTGCATTCCCTGCCTTTTCCCCCTCTCCATGGAAATACCCTATTACCTCTGAGAGCTGGTGGAAACTGAGGGTCTCCTCCACCCACCGTGTCAATAAGTAGTCCCAAGCCAAGGCAGACAAACCATTTAAGGGAGGAAGGAATGAAGTTTAATGAGACAAATGTCACAGGGAAAACCTGAAAAGAGGAACTTGAGGTTTAAACCCTAGTTGGAGATATGTCACTGAGTACCAGGCTCAGGCACACACACATCCCAGGGAAAGGACATGCACGGAGGAATCTTGCTCTTCATGGTGCTCAGGGGGGCTCAAGCATTTCTGAGAGCCTGGGAGACAAGTGGGAGAGGTCTGAGTGCAAAGAGTCTTTGGATGAGAGTATTCAGAATATTCTTTCTCAGATGAACCCAAAATGTCAAAAGCTGTAATTCAACACCATTTAAAAAAAGAGTTTTATATGCAAATAGTTATGTGAAGAATTAAATTTCCTGTCAGTGTTTGCCACCCAACCATCTATATTGCTGAGCTGATGAACAGGAACTGGAGAGAAATGGATTAAAAAGGAGATAAAAAGGATGCTGAACATTCAAAGTTCAAACTTCTGTCTGTCTGCATTTTAACCTTCTGATGTTTAAAGAGATTTTGGGAGGAGAGAGATTTTTAAATTTTCAATTTATGTATTTAGCACTATCTGATGGTCATTTTTTTTCCCCTGGCCTCCTGCCTTTTACATAGCTGAGGGGTAGGAGAAATGTTTAGAAAAGTAAATAGATAATGAAAGCATAAGAAATTGGCAGGGAAGCTGGGGCCAGGTAGCAATTTGGATTTTCTTTTCAATTGAATAGATTTTAGAGGGATAATTCAGCCTCAAAGAAACCTCATCCCCTTAGCAATGTTTCTCTGTTTTCCTCAGACAGATCTTAAGGAACATGAAAAAGTTTAACAAACATCCATGGTACATTTTCCTTATTCTTTGTAACATTAATGGGAATGTTGGTATTTCTCAGTTCAGAAATTTCCTCTCTACTAAATATTTTCTTAGCATCGAGTCATTTACAGATGCAGGTTTAAAAATATTGATTTTCACTGCTGCTGTTGACCCCCTCAGCTTCTGGCAGGTTAGAAAACGTGGCACCATAAACCACCTCTTTCTTTCTGAGCAGAGACTCCACCCAGTTACCCAGCCCACAAAGGACCATCATAGTTGTGATGCTGTCCTGATAAATTTTGATTGGCAGGAGTTGCAAATGAAATTCCTTATCATCAACATAACTTTTGTGCCTTCAGAGCTGGGATTATTCCTGTGGCATTAATCCACTGCAGGTTTGGGTTTTGGCTTCCCTGCCCCTGGCTGTTACTCGCAGGATTTCCAATTTTGGAGTGAGCAGCAGGAGACGCCACTGAACTCACCTGAAGTTTCTCGTTTCAGCCAGACATGATGTGCTTGACAAAAGCTGAGGAGAAATGAGAGTGTGAGGGGTCAGGACATGCTGGGAGCTGGGAGGAGCAGGTGGAGAGGCAGCAGGGGGACCCCCAGCCCGGACCCCCCAGGGATGAACGGGATGCTGTGCCAGGACTAATATTCCTCTTTCTGTTCCCACTTTTTGCATGCTGTCCCCAACCTGGTCAGAGTGATGCCAACCCTTGGAGATGAGCCAGTGCCATTATCCCCATTTTTCTGAGGCCAAGGGAAATGGGTCCCCTCTTTTCCTCACTGCTCTCCAATTTTAGGGGTTCCTAAATGTAACCACCTCCTATTCCAAATTTTCACCCTCTTGGAACAGCGAGTGATCCAGGTCTCCAAATGTTCCCAATTAGCCTCTGCTGGGAAAGATGCTGGCTTTGTTTATTTTCAATAGATTGCAACAAAACAGTGCCAAAACTGTGGGTAAAACAGCCCTGAACTCCTTGGAAACATGCTGTCTTCAGCTGTTTTTCCTGGAAATCACTGGCACAACCACCTTGTTTCCACCCTGGCTGACATGTCTCAGTGCTTTTTTGGAAAGGCTTTGGAGGGTGGTCCACCCCTCCCTTCCAGTGATCACCAGTGTCATAGAATCATGGAATCATTAAGGTTAGAAAAGACCATTAAGAACATCCAGTCCAAGCCCTTGCAGAGGGTGCATTTTGCACCCTAAGACAAGACAGCCGTGTCTGAGATGGCCCTGATGGGAATCTCCTGCTCTTACCTTCATAGTTGATACAGCCATTGGCATCTTCCTGCCCCGCCATGAGCTGCTCCACCTCGCTTTCTGTCATCTTCTCTCCTGGAAGAGGAGGATGGAGGGGTGAGGGGAAGGGTTTTCAGCCTGACAGGACCTTCCTGTCCTTTTTCCAGATAACCAGAGACACCAGAGGGAGGGTAAGGGGATTAAAGAAGAGCTGTGTGCCACTGCTGAAGAATGCTGGTGGGAGATGGTGGAGAGAGGACCAGACTGCAACTGTTGTCTGATTACTGAGGATGTTCTGGAGTCTCCTCCTTGCCTGAACCATGCATGAAGCTGTGGCATGGGGTGGAAATGGCCACACATTCAGGACTACTGACTCCTGAAGGAGCCTGAGAGCAGCAGAGCGAAAAGGGCCTCTGTGATGCGTGAGACCTGCCAGCTACCTGAGCCACTTGTCCAGAAAGAGCTCGGGGCCGTGCCCTGCTCCGCCCGGGCCAGCCCCGGGCCTCAGCCAGCCTCAGCCAGCCTCACCCAGCCTCACCCAGCGTGACCAGCACATGGCGCAGCTCGGCCCCCATGACCATCCCGTTGCCCTCCTTGTCGAAGACGCGCAGCCCTTCCACAAAGTCCTCGAAGGTGCCCTGCTCCTTGTTGCGGGTGAAGTGCTGCAGGATGGGGAGGAAGGTCTCAAAGTCCAGCATCTTTGTGTTCATCTCTGGAAGAGGAGGAGATGGGCTCAGAAATGAACCCTCATGGGGCTGAATTCAGCTCCTGATTAACTCTCTTGGTCTCTTTTCCATCAGAGTGCAGGGGAGAAGCCCCATGAGGAGACAGAACTATTGTATTAGACTTGAGATTAGAAGATTCATGTGAGGAACGCAGTATTAACGTCAGGGGACTGCACAGAGACCCCTGACATCAGCCCAAAACCAAACCATCAGGTGGGTCGTCTGTCACCACAGTAATGTGGCCGCACTGGGACTGGTCTGGTTATGCCAGTTTGCACCAGTTCAGGATAAAGTCTGCTAAGCATCACTTGCCACCGTTCCTGTGTGAGGACTGCCTATCCTCTATGTCATCATCCATAGTATGGGGAAGGGGAGTGAGGGAATTACACAGGAATGAAGCCTGTCTGCATAATTTCCTTCCCAGTTCCTTCACCTTGCAGGGTTCTTCCCACTGGGAATGTAACCCTTTGCTTGCTGACAGGGAGCACAGGAATTGCTAGTCCCACCCTGTCCCCAGCTTTGCTGTCACCTTCTGGTTTGGGCTTGCCCAGCACCTTGAGCACCTCTGCGTTGGTGGGGTTGTGGCCGAGCGCCCGGAGGACGTCCCCGCACTGTCCGTAGCTGATCTGCATGGTCCCCGCGGGCGTCCGGTCAAACAGCCCGAAGGCTTCTCTGAACTCTGCAGGGAGGAAGAGCTCGGAGCGAGCGGCCCCATTCCCACTCCGGGAAGCACGTCCTCGTGCCTGGCAGGCAGGGGAGGGACCGACACTTGCATGTTGTGCCCTCTGAATGCGTGGCAGTCCCGGTGAGCTTGCGCAATGCTAGCTAGGTTTGCCAGACTCCTTAGATGAGTCGCTTGGCTGCTTGAGCAGGTTTTGTCACCTCTGCAGAGCTGGCTGGGTGACCTGCTGGATCCCTGCACTCTCAGCAGCTGGCTTTGCTGCAGGACATCCCTACTTATCCCCTTTTCCACTAGGATCTCCACTCTCTGGGGCTGTCCCTGTGTCGCCAGAGGCTGTTCCTCCCACCAGACGCCCTGACTTTGACCCAGGCTGCATCTTGCACCATGAGTGAAAAATACCATTTCCCTGCCAGGCTCTGGATCCTGCTGGCCTTTCCCTCAAGAGGGGATTTAATGTGTGGGGCCTTGGCTCTTATGTCTGTGATGAAAAACTACCCTTTTCTAAAGCCATCTCTGAGAGAAGCTGAACTCAGCACTTACCTTCAATCTGCTCTGCCGTGAATTCAATCTGTAAAGAGAAAGAGGCAGAGCTGGGCATGAGATGTGGACTGCTGCTGGAGGGAGCAAAGGAACTCTCCCCTCTGCACCCCTCCCTCCCCAGGCTCGGGGCAGGGGGCCGTACCCGTGCCGTGTCCCATATCTATGCCATGTCTGGCTGTGCCGTGTCCCCGACTGCTTCTGCCCTCGCTGTGGAGCTGACATCCCTGTGGAGAGCACAGCTGGCAGCAGCGGGGTGGGCAGGCAGGAGGGATGCTCAGACCACAGTCAGGACTATTTTGGGTGGAAAGGATGTTATTTTAGGGCCTGATCCCAAGTTCAAGTGATTAAACAGCCTCCATGCTGAGCCTGCTCTTAATAACTCTCCTGCCACAGCTATGGCTTAAAAATGTAAGTATCCTGAGTTATCATGGAAAAAGTGAATTCCTGTTGTGGAGCTGTTGGATAAAGGATGCTGTTATGTGGAGGAGGCAACACAGGCAACAAAATACTTCAGGATGGAGACAGTGGGTGGCAGAGAAGCTTTTTATTGCTCCTGAGGCCCCGACACGGGGTCTCAGCAGGAGCTGGGGTTCGACTCTGCAGCCGCAGCTCTGGGAGCGGCGTCCTGGTTCCCTCCAGTGAGTGCTGGGCAGGGCTGGGTGGGCAGCACTGAGACATCTCCCCAGCGAGGACAGCATCGCTCCCAGCCTGCTGCATCCACACAACCAGATAATTTTCCCCTCCCAAGGCTGGCTTCCAGCCTGGCTAATGCCATTTGCAGAGCGCTTTGCATCGCCTGTGCCTGGCAGATGACAGGCACGGAGAAACACGGTGACGTCTTCATTCCTCACTCACCTTCACGCTCTTGGGATCGAAGGCAGGCTCCGAGCCTGGAGCTGCTTTGGCTGCTTCCTTCCTGGGGTCGGGTTTCTTGAGCGGCATTGTGCTGGGATTTGTGGAGGTGCGGGATGAGTCCTGCCGCCCAGCGAGGGAAGCGATCGGAGGGATGAAAGGCAAAGGCTGCTCCTTCCCTTATATACGGAGCCCAGTGCTCACCCTGGAGGGGCAGGCCAGCTGCTGGAGCAACTGCTACTTACTATAAAAGGAAGAAAACTCAAACGAGAGGGGCCCCAATTTGACAATTGCCCATTGTCATCGGCTCCTGGCTCCACGGAGCCACCAGCCGCCCCCCCCCCGGCTGTACAAGGGGGGACATGTCCCCCTCCAGCACCTGCACCGGGTGGGCTGCATGGGGGCTGCTTGCTAAATGATCACTGAAACCTAAACGCCAATGGCCACGGGGGCCAGGCAAGAAAATAGCAACAGGATGGCTGATAAACCTGCCACGATACCCACGGCGAAACGCGCCTGTTTGCAGGCAGGCTGCGAGGGCCAGCACTGCAGAGCCCTTTTAAGACCAGGATTTACAAAGTGCTGCTTCAAAGGAGCTCACAACTCTCTGAATACTCCCTTGGCCTCGTGCTCAGGGTCTGCTTTGTCCCAGTCTCTCCCCAGGGCTGAGCTTGAGCCCTGGAAAAGACCAGTGTAGGTGCTCACCTCCCTCAGGGTGGCTAACGAGGAAATGGAAATGATGGCCAAAGCCACAACTGAATTCATCAGCGCAAATCTTTCCCAGCTTTGCACCACCCATCCCAAGCACCTCCAAAACCTGCAGGGCAGATGGAGTCTCCATTTGGCTCCTCTCCAGGTGCTGGGCAGGCTCTGGTGGGAGATGCTCCTGCTTTCACCCTTCTGTCCCAACTGAGGACTCACAAAGGCACAGAACTCATTGAAGTTCAGCATCCCAGAAAATGGGGCTTGAGGGTTTTACTGAGACATTCTAAATCATCAACTTAAACAAGATGTGTGGGGCACCAGGGCAAAGGAGGAGTTACAGGGGTCATTCCGGAGGAGGGAGCAGCCACAAACTGCTGGGAATTCTGTGTGTGCCATCATCTCCTCATTGCTGGCAGAGACTGGGGAGCTGAGGGGGCTGGATGGGTGTCATTTGCAATCATTGCTTTCCAGAGCTCTCTAGAATATAACGAGGCATTTAGCAAAAAAACTCAACATGTTTTGCTAAGTGTGAACTCAGAGGCTGGGTCAGATGTCGCCTGGGAAATAAAGGGAATTAAATTGTCCCTGAGCTGCCTCCCCCTCAGCATCCATTGACTCCAAAATAACCTCACCTTAACTCCATCTTCACTCCCCAGCAGCTTCTGGGTCAGAAATTAGATCCAGCAGAGCCTCCAGAAAACATTCATGGTGCAGTCTGACTGTTTATCCCTTGTTCTCCCTCCGTGCCCGTGCAGCATCCCGAGGAGCCGCTGGCAGAGCTGGTGTCACACCCACGCCATGGCTCGGGCAGTGGAGACAGACAGCTGCAGACAATGTCCCCAGTCCCTCCTTGATTTTCAGCTGATGGCCACCTGGGGGTTGTTTTGCTGTCTGATTCCATCAGCAGGAGCAGCAGCCCCTCCTGAGCCCTGTCCTTGGGATTTACAGTGGTCTCCCCTCAGCCAGGAGCCCCGCAGGGCTCTGACCCTTGTCACGGGGCTCGTGGCTGGGGCCAGAACGAGCTGCCCTGCCAGGAAAGCCCCAAGGAAGGCTCCGGGGGCTCTGCTGCTCTGTGCAGGACTGGGGCACTCACAGAGGCAGCAAGAGCTGTGTCTGGACATGGATTATATGCGCCAGGGGAGGGGCCCAGGCTGGGAGCTGCTGTTCCAGGGATTTGGCACGGGGCTGTTGAATTCCAGCCTCAGCCCACTAATGACAACCTGCCTGGGGAAAGAGGGCTCCCCTCTTTGTGCCTCATTTGCCCAGGGGGACGCTCAGGCTGCTGGGGGTCACAGGGTGTTGGAAGTGGTGGGAGCAAGCTGGGCATCAGCATGACCCTGAAAGGCAGGGGACAGCCCCGGGGCCAGGCCAGGGGGATGCAGGTGACGAGGGATGGTGGCAGCTGCAGTGGGACCAGCTCTGACCTGATGCCCAGTGATGGTGTGGGACCCCCTGCCCCAGGATGGAGCCTCCAGCCCCTCTCCCGAGGAGACTGAATGCAGATGTGCCCTGAGGTCACTGCGGGTGCCTGGGAGAGCAGGACAGATCCCAGCGCATTTCCCAAAACACATCCCAGCCCCCGGAGAAGGAAAAGGGTTAAACTGGCGCCTGCCTGAAAGACATCCCATCGCAGGAGCATCAGCTCGAGGTGCTGCTCACGTGCTTGCACCCTCTGCCTCCCTGCCTCCAGCCACCTCGCTGGGATTCTCCCCACCTTCCTCGGGCTACTTGGGACCAGTCTGGGGCTAGAAGGGACGTAGGAGCATGGGGCAGTGGGGGAATGCTGTGACAGCTGAAAAATGAGCCACCAAGCAGTGAGAGAAGTTTCTGAAAAGAGAAGAGGAATCTGCCTTGAATGAAGAGGATTTTAGCACCTTGGGCTAAGCCAATAAACCTCTGCCATCCCCATCTCAACGGGAATTGTTTGCACACGCTCCCGGAGCTGCTTGAAGCAGGCAAGACACAAAGAGAGAATAGGATCAAGCATGGTGGGGGGAGAAACCCCCCTGCCTGGAGAGCCTGTGAGCAGATCCCTATAGGGATCCCACAGGGACAGGGAGCTCACCCGGCCCTGATCTCCCAGGGACGGGCTGTGCCCCCTCGCCACCTCACCTCAGTGGGGCTGGCAGCCAGGAAGGTGCTCCCAGAAGATGCTCTGTCCTGCTGAACACGCCAGCCCTCTCCACCACTGGCAGCGATTCCAGTCCCTGAAGTCCCCATCCAAGTGACACGGTGGCACCATGGAGGCATCTGGCCCTGTGGGAGCTATCATGGTGACTCTCCTCTGCTGCTGCCTCCTGAGCTCGGCGTGGGCCCTGGTAAGTCTGCCTGGGGCTCCTCCGCTCCCTCTCCTGCTTTAGATGTTGTGCCACTGGCCCGGGCAGGGCTGGCTGTGCTCCCCACTCACAGCCCGCTCTGCAGGGCTGCTGGGCAGGAGGGGAGAGCATCTCCACTCCTGCTAAAAGCTTTCCAGCAGCCATGGAGGCACTGCAGCGTGATGGCTTTTCCATTTCTTGGACACATCAGGGCAGGGCTCAGTGCCTCGGAGGCGTCGGGCGAGCAGAGCGGGCGGATTAGGAGCAGTGCAGGAGGGGCTGGAGGGCAGAGCTGGGCACAGCCAGCCCCCCGTCCTGCTGATGCACCCCCAGGATCCCACTCCTGCCCCACATCCCTGACCAGCCCCCCATTCACCCACCCAGATGCTGCTTTGGGGAAGAGCACGGACGGGAGTCCTGGATCTCCTCCCTGGGGCAACATTTGGCTGTGCTCACTGGAGGCAGTCTGGGGAAAGTGACCCTTCTGCATCCCAGCTCCTGTTCACTTCCAAAGCTGTGTCCTCATCCTGGCTCTAAACTCCTTCATGCATCTTAGCCTAAAACACCCCTAAAGACATTTGCACATGTGGTGTGATGGGGAGGCTGAAGGTGCTGTGGGTTGCACTGTCTGCTCTGGGCACTGGGCAGTGGCTGCTTTGCTGAGCCCCAGGCAGGGACTTTGCCCAGGGGTTGCCAGACCTGGCCTGGAGAGCTCAGCATGGGCAACAGGGACACGCAGCACTGCTGGTGGTGGGTGACAGAGCTGGGGCAGGAGCCCGACAGGACACTGATTTCTGCACAAAACCATGAGCAGAAATGACCATGGAGAGGGTGGGAAGGGGCTTGGGGTCAGCATCAGCTTTGGAAGAGGGAAAAATGAGAGCAGGAATGCAGGATGAGCTTTTTTCTTCCCTGTGTTGTTGAATCTACCCAAAGCCAGCCAAACCTGACACTCCTGGAGAGGGTTGGAAGAGCATAGCCATGCCATGACTTGAGCCAAGGGGTTGTCACTTGGGTTTTGTCTGGGCAGGTCGATCCTGATGATGTTCTCACGAAAGAAGAGCAGATCTATCTCCTGGTGGAGGCCAAGGAAAAGTGTCAGAAGGACATAAAGGCCCAGCTGGAGAAGATCAAAGGTATTGTCCCTCCCCTGTGCTTGGGTGAGCCAGCCCTGGTGGAGCTGGTTACATCGTGGGGAATGCTGTCCTCTCTGTTGGGGCGGGATGGGGCTGAGGACACCCGGCTCCTGGGGGTTTGTGGAGCTCATGGCACCATCTGTGCTCTGGGTGCAGCCAGCAGTGGCTCCAGCATTTTCCAGACAGCTCCACGTGCACCACAAACGAGAGCTGTGGAGGGCCCTTGCCCCATCTGGAAGAGGTGGGATGTGTCCCTTCCCTGGCCTCCTGCATCTTCTCCCTCTGTGCAGCCCAGGGGGATCTGTGGCAGTGTTTTCCTCCCTGTGGTCCAACACACACCTGGGGAAGCCAAAGGTTATGCTGAGGCCCTGACTTGAGGTGTGAGATGTGTCTTTGCTCTTTGGCCAGACCCCAGCTGCCCTCCGGAGTGGGATGGGATCATCTGCTGGCCAAGGGGCTCCCCCAGCCAGGAGGTGTCAGTGCCTTGCCCCGACTACATCTACGACTTCAACCACAAAGGCAAGTCTTGTGCCTGGGCAGAGAGCGACCTCACCCTGGTGACAATCCACGGAGCAGGGACAAGTCTGGGCTTCCCACGGGTCCTTCTGCTGCCACAGTGCTCGTTGCTGTTCCCAGGTCACGCCTACAGGTACTGCAGTGCCTATGGGACCTGGGCCATGGCTCTCAGCATCAACAAGACCTGGGCCAACTACACGGAGTGTGCCCTGCTCTTCTCCTCCGAGAGCCGGAGCCACCAGAAGGTGACCTGGTTTGTCAAAGGTGCTGGGAAAGGGGTGTGGATGGGGGCCAGAGGAGGATGAAGCAAAGGCCAGGGGAAGTGCTGGGGGCAGAGGCTCTTCCCTCTCTGCTTCTCAAACCAGCCCTGCTCCCTGTGCTCTGGCAGGGAGGTGGAGCTCAGTCCTTCTCTTCCAGGAGGTGTTTGACCGCCTGCACCTCATGTACACCGTGGGCTACTCCATCTCCCTGGCCTCCCTCATCGTTGCTGTCTGCATCCTCTCCTACTTCAAGTAAGGAGAGGCCAAAGTCCCTCCCATGTGGGAGAACAGAAACTCATTCCATTGTCCACGCACACGAGCCCGGGGAGGGGGCAGCCCCCAAAGGAATGGGAACAACCCCAGAGCCAACACAAACATCAGCCAATTTCCCAAAGCCCCAGGCACCCCCAGTGTGACCAGCTCCTGATCTCTCCACCCTGCTGTCGGACAGTGTGGACACCCCACTTGCTCCCAGATCTGGTTTCTGTGCCCAGACACCCCGGAGCCCACTCTGAGAGCCCCCATTCCCTGAGCCCAAGTGTGGTGAGTTGGTTGGGCAGCTGGGGCTTGGTTCGTGTCACAGCCCTTCCCCGCAGGCGCCTGCACTGCACTCGGAATTACATCCACGTGCACCTCTTCACCTCCTTCATCTGCCGGGCCCTCAGCATCTTCCTGAAGGACATGGTGCTCTACTCGGGCACGGCGCCCAGCGACGCCGACAGGATGCAGGAGGACGATTTCAGGGCTCCCTTGCCAGGACAACGGGGCCACCTGGCAAGTGGTGGATGGGGGGAAAGGGGGATTTAGGAGCCCTGATGCAATGGGATGTGCTTGGGATCCTCCCAGGCCGGGCCTGTGCTGCGCAGGGGGAGGGGATGAAGGTCCACCTTTGGCTCTGCCCAGCTCCTCCCTGTCCTGGTGCCACACTAGAGACCAGAGCCACAGAGTGCCTTGGCCTGTGTACAGGGAATATTTGTCCTATGGGAAGGAAGATGCTGGAATATCCCAGAGGAGATGCAGGTCTCTGCTGGGTTTTGGTGACCAGAGAGCAAAGGCCACCAGGTTTTGCTTTTGGGGACCAGTCTGACACAGGCATGTCCATGTGCCCACAGGTTGGCTGCAAGGTGGTGGTGACTCTCTTCCTCTATTTTCTGGCCACTAACCACTACTGGATCCTGGTGGAAGGTCTCTACCTGCACAGCCTGATCTTCATGGCCTTCCTCTCCAACAAGAATTACCTGTGGGTCCTCATCATCATCGGCTGGGGTGAGCACAGAGCCCAGCCCGGCCGTGGTCCCGCGGAGCAGCCGGGAGCTGTGGCCTTGGCCACGGCCGAGCGGCACCGAGGGCCCAGAGAAGGGCACTGGGATGCAGGAACTGGTTTGATCTGCAAAGGTGATGCTTCAACCCCGCTCCTCACTCTGCCCCTGCCCTTCTAGGTCTCCCTGCTGTGTTTGTGTCCATCTGGGCCAGCGTCAGGGCCTCGCTGGCAGATACACAGTATGTACCCGCCTTCGCCAGGGCCTTCGGCAGGGCAAGAGTGGCTGTAAATGCCAGCAAAGTATCTGTGGGCACCACAGCTTTTTGGAAATGAAAATTTTCCAAAAGGAACAACAGGAGGGAACACAAATTCAAGGCTTGTTCATAGAATTGTCAGTACTGCAGAGCAATAGTGGTTTTGTTCTGCATTTGGGAGGATGGTGGATGCAGGTTTGCAGCATAAATTGATCAATAAACAGCAGAGATGGATGCTAAAGGGCACATTCTGGAGTGAGGCATTTTAAAAGGAGAAAGGCCATCATATGAACAATAGGAGTTTGGGATGAGGGGGCCAAGGAACCCTCAGGAACATTAATGCTTGTTTAAACCTGCTTTGCCCCACCGTGATGGTTACAAATGCTTGTAGCTACAGCTCACAATTTACACAAAGCCCACCAAGGGGGTGGAGAGTGGGAGTTGGGGGTTCTGGGGTAGTTGGGGGTACAGGGAGCCATCCTTCCCAGTGGTGTCAGGTTACTCCAAGGAGTTTTTTTACTGGTCTTCTCAGGTGCTGGGACCTCAGTGCAGGGAACATGAAGTGGATTTATCAGGTTCCCATCCTGGCTGCAGTTGTGGTAAGAATCCTGTGGATGAACCTCCTAATTCCTTTTGGGGAAAGAGGATTGATAGAGACCAGAGCTGTTTGCTCGTGGTTCCTGGAGTTTTGTCCCAGCCACTCCGGCACCCAGGGAGAGCCCAGAGGGATCCAGGGGCTCTGGTCCCTCCTGCTCTGACCACAGCATCACTGCCGTGTCCCTGCCTGCACCTCACCCAGAGCTGCCTGTCTGTGTCCCCGAGGGCTCCTCGGGCAGACCCCAGCTCACCGAGGGCACCATCACCACCGTGAGTGTCTGTTGGCAGGTGAACTTCTTCCTCTTCCTCAACATCGTCCGAGTGCTGGCCTCCAAGCTCTGGGAGACCACCACGGGCAAGCTGGACCCCCGGCAGCAGTACAGGCAAGTGCTGGCAGCACCAAAGCCTCGTGTCCTGCCTGCTCAGCCAGGACGGCTCCCCGAGGTTGTGGAGGAGGAGCAGGGGTGTGGGAAGGGCTGGAGGAGTGAGGAAGGGTGGCAGGACGGTGGCAGCCAGCTCCTCTGGCAGCTCTGCTGGATTGAGGCCTGGCTCTGGAGTTCCGAGCTCCTCCTGCTCCCACCTCCAGCCTGGACGCTGCGGGGCCGGGGGCTGCCCAGCAGGCCCTGGGGAGTGGCTCTGAGGGCTCTCCTTTCAGGAAGCTGCTCAAGTCCACGCTGGTGCTGATGCCGCTTTTCGGAGTCCACTACGTGGTGTTCATGGCCATGCCCTACACCGAGGTCTCCGGGCTCCTGTGGCAGATCCAGATGCACTACGAGATGCTCTTTAACTCCTCCCAGGTGGGTTGACACGGACTGCTCCCAGCATTGAGGGATGTTCATCCAGGGGGGCTCAGGGACCTCACACTCCACCTCTTTTGGTCTCTTGGCAGGGTTTCTTTGTGGCTTTTATCTACTGCTTTTGCAATGGGGAGGTAAGTGGGAAGAGTGAGGAGCTAAGCTCCCTGTTCCAGCCCCTTAAGAGTCACGGAAGGCAAACTTGCAGCCCCAGGCTGTGATAACCAGAGCAAAAAGCTCAGATCCATCCCTCTCAATAGGAGTTGGAGGGAAAAAAGGGAAAGGAAAAGGGAGGTGAGGGAAAAGGGAAAAAGAGGGAAAAGGGAAGGGAAAAGGGCAAGGCAAGGCAAGGCAAGGCGAGGCTGTTTGCTGTCTCTGGGCACAGCAGCCCCCTCTGCTCTCTCAGGTGCAGGCCGAGATCAAGAAGGCTCATCTCCGGAGGCTCCTGGCGCTGCACTTGGGGCAGCAGGCGCGCCCCGGGAGCTGCTGCTGCGCCGGGCGGGGCTCCCAGGCCCCCCAAAGCTGCAGCACCAGCCTGGCGGGGCGGGGAGCGGGGGGCACCCGGGGGCTGCTGCTCCCGGCCCGGCCCCGCCTGCCCGGCTGCATCCCCGCCTCCGGCGCCTCGGACCAGCTCCTGCCCTGCCCCGCGCAGGAGCTGAGCCAGAAGGCCCGGGGGGAAAACGCGGTGGATTTGACAGAGCTGACTCAGCGTCACCCCAAGCCCAGCAGGGAGCTGGAGACGATGCTGTGAGCGGAGGGTGGATTTCCCACCTGGGTATGCAGAGGTGCCTGGAAAGATACTGATCCTCACGCTTTGGGCTCTGCTTACACTTGCACGGAGAGCCAGGGCTGGGACAGCCGCCAGAACAACCCAGCTCCCTTTCCGTCAGAAGCAGGGTGCAAAGGGACCACATCCTCTCGCTCCTCCTCCACCCCGGCCCAAAAACAAGCCACAAAACCTCATTCTCCTCCACATGCAAGGACTGATGTGATCTCTGTGCTTGCAAAGCCTTGAGTCTCCACCAGGACACGCCGCGGTGCTCGCTCCTACCCCTACAAGTGGGAGGTGACTTCTCCAGGGAGGTTGAAGCCCATCCATGAGCCCGATCCTGCCTCGGACTCCCCTAGCCAGCACCAGCTCCGGCCTTGTCCAGCCGCGGGGAGCACAGAGTGCCCGTGGGGCTGTTCTGCAGCTCACCCTGCCCTCCCTCATCCTCTGCAGCTCGTGGATGGAGTGAACACCACCACACAACCACAAACTGGAGCGGAGGCACTGGGACAGGGTGGGATGAAGGAGGCAGGACAAACTTCATGTCCTGGAAGGGTGCAGGGAATACTTGAATCCCCAACACTTCCTCCATTACACAAAGGCCCCTGCATGCAACTGTTGTGGCCCTGTCATCTCATTGCAGGCTAAGAAGTGAATAAAGAGAGTCTGTCTGGTTTGTTTCCATCCTTGTATTCCAGCCCAGAGCCAGCAGTGGGGGAAAGGCTGGAACCCTGGCCCCATTCCCAGCCAGGTCTGCTCTCCCTCTGCCCCTGCCCTGCTGGGAAAGCTCCTGCACTGCCTGGGAAAGCTCCTCACCCAAGGGAAAAGGCACTCCCAACTGCATAGATGGCAGATAAACAGCATGGTGGTGGTAGCATGGAGCATCTTCTTCCTACACAGCTCCTCAAGGCAGGAATTTCTTGCTAAAGACAGGGACCAGGAACTGTGTGCATTCCCATATCTTCCAGTGAAAAGCTATGGTGCAAAGTGAGTCTTAGGGAACTGGAGGGACAAACAGCCAGGAGCCATGTCAGGGAAGGGAAGGGCTCTAGGATGCCCAGTTTTAAAATCATCTCTTGGGAGGAACTTGTCTCTTTGGAAGACCCCAGCACAGCTGCCACTCAGGGCCAGATCCCCGCTCAGGGCAGCTGGAATGCTGCTCACACTGCTCCCTTGTTCCGAGGGGATGGCACCAGCCCTGCCACGGACCTCGCACAGCCCCGCAAGCTGACATTTGTGGCTCCCTGTCACTGATCAATATTTAATCACTCTCTTCCCAAGAGACTCCTGGTAGGTGGGAGAGGGGTGAGGAATTCCAATAATCCTACAAGGAGCAGAGGGAAGTGTTAACAAGAAGGGGAGATCCCCCAGCATATGCCTTACACGGGCCGGTTCCCAGTGGGATCCAGGAAGGGAGGGAGCAGATGGCAGCTCAGACTATGGGGCTATTTTTACATTTTGTTTTGAAACTCCAATCTTTAATTGCAGCAATGTACCTTTGGGGTGAGAAGGGGAACACAACAGCTTGTAAAGCCCTGCCAGTCTGCCCTAAACACCCTTGTCTTCACACCGAATGTGCAGAGCTCAAACCAGGGCAAAGATTCCTGCCCAGACTGTGGGGAGGCAATTCTAGAAACTATTTTAAAAAACTCCAGCACATCAGAGCTGGTTTCTGAGGGGGCCCAAATAATCACGTGGTGTCTGAACTGTAGCCAGTTCAGGTGTCAGTCAGGTCTTGGGGCTGTTGCTGAGCTTTCTTTCCAGGTCTGCCATGACCCCATGAAAAGCTGGGGGAAATGAATCGCATGTCCTGAGCTGTATCCTTTCCTCTTATAAAGCAGAGGAAAATCTATTCCCCAGGAGACCCTGAAGCTAAAACAGGGTTTATGAAACATTTTGGGGTGAAAGATACTAAGAAAAACCACAGGAAGTATTTTATCAACTACAATCCACAACTTCTGAGGAGACAGACACAGTCATATCTCCAGACTGTCAGTTCTCCATTCGCACATCAGGGCAGCCAAAGGAAGAGGAGAATAAAAAGCACATGCTGCATATTTTTGTACCAGTAATAAAACATTTACTAGAGCAAGCAGAAAGTAAATGCACAGCTGATAAAGAAAACATCACAATGTCACAAAACCCTGACAGCTTCTGGTACATCTTCCAGTGGAAACGAGCCAGCGGTGGGTGCTGACATGTCCCAACTGAAAAGTTCTTCCCTACCTTGTGGCAAAAAAAAAAAAAAAAAAAAAAAAAAAAGTTAAAAAATGGGAATACACACAATGAGTTAAAAATGGGCAAGCAAGATTTTACAGATTTACTACATGTGTCCAAAACAGGGCCAAATTTGAGCTGTTTCTTTAGCCACACTTCCTGGGGGGCTCCAGCCTCTGATTGTTGTGGTCTATCTACATTGTCTTCCCTTTTTTATTTTTAATTTGAAGAAAGCACTCAACCCTCTCAGAACAGAGGGTGCATAGGCACAGCAGAGACACAGGTTTGCTATGCAGGCTTCCACCAGAATGAAGGATATTAGAAAACAGAAGGTTCTTCAAAAGAAAAAAGAATATCTGGGCAATGGGATTGGAATTAAAGTACTGATCACAAACAAGCCAGGGAGTCCAACCAACACTACAAGTGAATTTGTGGTTTGCTGGGATGGAGAAGGATCCCTTGAACAGCTCCACATGCTCCAAAATAAAAAAAACCCAAACAAACAAACAAACAAACAAAAAAAAAAAACCCCAAAAAAAAACCCCAAAAAATGAAACCAACTTGCTCTACCCCACCTTCAGCAAAGCAAATTGATACATTCTTAGTTGATGGGGAGAGAGGTAAGGGGTAACCTGGAGACCAAATTATTTGGGGAGAATACGTGAAAAAGACATGGAGGAAGAACTCACCATACTGACCAAACTGCTGCAAGAATAATGTCTAACAGGTAGGTCCTGAGCATCTCTAGGTGGACTGGACTGGTTTGTAAATGTGAACGCTGGTTAAGAAAAGACTAATTTATACTTCTATGGACAACAGTTTCTTAACGTTCCAAGGATGTGGAACAGCTTCTTTTTGTCGAGAAGACCTGTTTAAATCCAGCAGAGTCACTCAAGCACTAAATGTTTCAAAGCAGAACCCAGGGAGCTTTATCAAAATGATTTCTTTCACTAAGTGTTGTGTGCATTTTGTTCGGGTGAATCTGTCCGCAGATGAACTTGCATGGGGGTTCTCATGGTTTCCTTCTCCTGCCCCAGCTGCTCAACAACCAGTTATCAAAAACCCCAAGAAATCCTCTGGAAAACGACAACACTACCTGCAGAGATTCCAGGCTGTGAACCCCCAGATTTTAACTGTCCCACCGGCTCTTCTTCCGTTTTGGGGGCTCTGGGACAGCAAAACCATCTGTCTTGTTGTCCCGGCTGTTGGCCTCCTTCCTGCTCTCTCCGTTCCTGCTCTCGCTGTTCCTCCCCTCGGTGCTGTTCCTGCTGTCACCGTTGTTGCGGTTGCCGCCCGGCAAGTCGCTGAAGTGCCGGCCCTCGCTGTGGCGATGGACGTCGCCGTGGCGGCCGTCGCTGTGCCGGGAGGGGTCCCCGTGCCGGCCACCGCCTTCGCTGTGGCGCTGGCCCTCAGTGAAGCGCTGGCCCTCGTTGTAGC
>VZRH01000969.1:21344-35180 GCA_013397555.1 Urocynchramus pylzowi
TGAAGCGGCCACCGCCGCCCTCCCCTCGGCCACCGCCGCCCTCCCCTCGGCCACCGCCGCCCTCCCCTCGCCGCGGGGCCTCGCTGTGCCGACTGTTCCGGTTGTCGTTGTACCGTTCCCTGGCAATGCCGCCCTCTCGGCTGTTGGCGCTGGCGTTTGTGCTGCTGAAGCCCTGTGCTCCGGCGCTCGGGAAAGGGGGCACGCTGCTCAGAGTGCCCGTGCTGGTGAAGCCCGGGACGCCCTTGGCTGCGGCGGTGGCTGCGATGGGGCTCTCGGCACCGGCGGCGTTCTGCTGCGCTGAGCTCGTCGGGACCGAGTTCAGGCTCCCGGCGCTGGTCCAGCCACTGGCACCAGCAGCAGAGCTCCCAGTCTTTTGGTTATTTAAACTTGCAGCAACAAAGTGACTCTTGTACTGGGACTGCAGGAAAGGGAGAGACAAGAGAGAGCAGGTTTGGCTCTGTGCTGCCCCACAGAACATGGAGTCATTGCGCATTCACAAGCACACCTTGGATTTTGGGGCAACAAAATTCCTATAAAAAGTCAGTCTTGGAGTGATTACAGTCCTCCTGTGCTTATGGACACAGAGTTAGGAACAGGCACTTCCTGCCAGAAAACACCAACAAGGGAATTCTTACATTGTGGGGTTAATTTTTACACTGAAGAGCTTCTGTTTCCCCTTTTGATTGCAATTACACTACTGCTGCAACCTCAACAGAATCAAGCCCAGGTGCAGAATCCAGAAAGAAAAAAGAGCAAAGAGGCAGCAGAAGACAAAGTAAGTTTGGCAAATCTGTGCAAATGTGTTCAGTCCAGCCTGCACCTAATTCCACCACTTGGGACTGCCATGCTGAATGTGCTCCAAGTGACACAGCCACAACCACCACCCTCAACTTCCCTGAAATAACAGGGCTGCTGCATTTTCAGGGGAGAAAAGGAGTCCAAGCATGGAACCAACCTGGAAAGCTGCTTTCATTGCTGTCAGCCTGTCCCCCATGGCCCCTGTGGATGGCTTGTAGGCCTCATAGTTGCTCATCACACTGTTGTTGTTTCCACGGTCCTGTGCAAAAACACAAAGGGCAACTGCAGAGGTTTATCCCACATAGACACACTCAGTTCAACCACTGCTCACATCTATCCTGTCCCTGCGCTCAGGAAATACATCCACTAGGGATGACAGACTTCTGGAGAGCCCTGAGCAGTGGAACAGTTTGCTCCTTATTTTTTTTTCTGCCAAGAATCAGACTGGAAATGGCTGGAAATTTTGAAGTAATTTATTAGCATTTATTTTACAGCGACAGTCAATTTTATGAGCAATCTCCAAACCTTCTGGATCACTCTAGCTCTTAAAAAAAGCAGCTCCTTAACAAGAGAAGAACAGCACAGGAGACTTCCACTTGAGATATATGATCCTAACTCTGAAAGATGCTGAGCTATGAGAACTTTTAAAGCAGACACTGTAATCCAGTACCAAGATTTTTTTAAATTAAAGAGTAATCAATATTAAGTGAAAAAGTTCCAAGAATCTGTGAACAACCTCTTCAGCATCTCTACTTACAGTATTTTCTGAGCCCAGCCCGGGGCGTTCACGGTATCCCAAGCCACCACCACCAATATTCAGCTTCTTGCCCTTCCCGCCTTTAAAACGGGATTTCCGGAACCACGGATTCTGTAAGAGAAGGACAAGTGCTTCTCAACACAGGGAATAAAAAGCTTCATAAATGCATGTAATGAGGCTGAGAAAAAAGGGATAATGAGCATTTCAAAAGGCAAATGTAAATACTGTTTTCCATTTAACCACACAGCTGCTGTAGGCAATTGTGTCATGTGGGTCTGATGCTTTGAGTTACAAATGCTTTCTGTGAAAACTAATTTTACACCTTCAACTCTCTTTCAGGTTAAGGTTTTGGGGGTTTGCATTCTAATAACCCAGGAATAAACACATCAATGTTTCCAATGCCATCACTTCGGAGCTCTGCTCTTGCTCCTACTTTGGTTTCACTGATTTAGCCCAGTGCTTAGCTAAGGAGAAATGAGGGTCTGTCAGCAAAACTTTCTGTACCAAGCAGTGGCCAGGGAATGTCAGCCCAACCAGATGTGCTGTTTCCAGATGTTTAAATAATAGTTGGCTGCACCACTTTTTATGCCCTACAGTCTCTTCCAAATGTGAAAAAGTCAGTCTTCCTTCATGCTCCTCTCAAGGCAGTCAGGGGAGCTCTGCCTCACGAATTCTGTCCCTTCTGAAAATGCTGCCTATGTCAGAAAAAGTATTTACTTCTGGCAGCTGCTGTCCAAGCTACTTGCTTATGTGTCCACAGGGCTGCCAATCCATCTCTGAATCTGGGAGTTGCCAAAAAGCCTGGGCTCTCTTGCAGCTATACAGGCAGCAAAAGATAAGAAACTAAAGAGTTGATAAGTTCAGTGGCACAAGCATAATTGCTGCAGCCACCTGTCATACCTATATATAGCAAACCTGCCAGAGAGCACTGCCAAGCAAGTGGAATGATCAAGCAACAACCCTTTCACAGAGGGAATGTCCCTGTAATTGTTTTCTAGTTTAGCTTTCAACTAAGCTGCATCTCCCAGGTGCCTGCTATAAATCTGACTGTAATGAGACACTGGAATGCTCTGCTGGCATCAGCAGATTACAGCTCCTAATTTCCTAGGCAGTGCCTAGCCCCAAAATAGATCACATACTGTGTTACAAAATCTTCATGGATTCTTTCAAAGGCCATTAAAAACACTGGGAAACCTACTTTAAACCAGGACAGATCCCCAAAAGGTCACTGCTAACACATGATGGAGCCAGCAACATGAGCTGGCTGATTTTGTGCTGAATCTGGAGTGAAACTTCCTCACCTCAAGTTTTGCTGGTTCATACCTGCATTGCCAAATCCAGCAGCTCTTTGGAGACGTGCTGGTTGGCACCCTCCAGGTTTCTGACGAGGTCCCCAGCGAAGTTGCTGTCCTTGGGGGTCAGCAGGGTGTAGGCCACTCCCTTCTCCCCGGCGCGGCCGGTGCGGCCGATCCGGTGCGTGTGGGTGTCTATGTCCCGAGCCACGTCGTAGTTGATGACAGTCTTGATGGAAGGGATATCCAACCCTCGAGCTGGAGGAAAGAGCAATGGGTGGGAAGTGTCATTATCCCCAATTAACTCAGAGCAATTCCTCTGGTACCAGGGTATCACCCTGCTCTGGAACTGTGGGCAAAAGGAACATCAGCTGATGAATGAACAGCAACGACTTCCTTAAGACACAGCTTTTCTTTCTGTATATTAAAAAATGTCAGGGTGTGATTTAGGCATCATTAAGAGACTAAAAATAACCCCCCTTGCCAATGCCATGTACTGCACAGGCACAGAGTGAGACTTTTGGGGGTGTCTGTGCAGGGCCAGGAGTTGGGTTCCATGACCCCTGTGGGTCCCTTCCAGCTTAGGATATTCCATGGTTCTGAAAAGCACCTGGACCACAGTGTCCTGCAGGTGCAGAAGCCACCCTGGTGAAACATGCTTGCCTTTCTGCTGATACCCACAGCTTGTCTGAGCTGCTTTCCAGAAGGTCACCTACCTGCCACATCAGTAGCTACCAGGATGGGGATCCCCTTTTTCTTAAATTCTGAAATGACTTTATTCCTCTCACTCTGGTCCATGTCCCCATGGAGCAGCCCCAGGTTATGATCCTCCTGCTTGAGGTTGCTGGCCAGCTCCTCTGCGTTGGCTTTCTTGGTGACGAAGAGCAGGACGCTCCCGGAGGACGTGAACTCCACGAGGCGCCGCGTCAGCCAGCTCCACTTGCTGGGCCCCGAGGGGAAAATCTCCACAATCTGAGTGACATCTTCATTTGCCTAAGGGGAGAAATGGCCTCAGGGTCAGGAAGGTGGGAAGAATACACAGATTTCCCACACATTCTGCATCACAAGTAATACAGTGCAGTGCAGCTTACAGCACTACCTGCAAGTTTTCTCTGAAAGATTTAATTTTTATACATTTTAGTATTATTTCAAGGATGATGCTCCCATTACACCGTAATAGTTTAGATCAATAAATAGAGGCCCTGTGACTGAGCTGTGAAAGCTGGTGCTTTTCTTAAGCAAAATCAAGGAAAATTTTTCCCAGAAAGAAGAGGCTTCAGGCAGTCATTTCTTTTGTTATAAAGGGACCTGACGTAAAAACCAAAAAATACAGAGAACTGGTTGAAAGAAGGATGTTCTGAAGGCATCTTGTGAAATTTACCAACAGTTTAAATATATTATTAGCAAAGTTTCTTCCCAGCAAGTTTATATCTGCCCACTTCATCAGCTTCCTACCAGATCCCAGCCTGCTGATAGTTCAGCTGTCACTGTCAAGCAAGTCCAGCATCAACGTTCCCATGTAAACCATAGGACACAGATTTTAAGTTTCAAATTCTTCACTGCAGAAGTTGCAATGGCTTTGTTTATGCTTTTGAGACAAAACTGAAAGATACAACCCTAACAATAAAAATAAACCACCACATTAGTGTTCTACTCCTTGATGAAACCTCCCAACACTACAGGAGTATTTGTTGGTGGAAAGGTCAACAAGATAAAAATAGAAACCCACTATTTCTAAAGCTTTCTATTTTTGCTAAGCACAAATTATTTAAAACTAACTATAAATTATGATTTTTGCAGTTTAACTTCAATTTCAGAGAACAGAAACAGAACAGTTCCTTGCTCTGAGTGTCTCACTAGTATTATGGTATTACCTCTCCGATGTCTCCTTGCACAACCCGAATTGGGTCGATCAGAATATCCCGAGCCAATTTCTCAATCTTCTTACGGAACGTGGCACTGAACAAGAGGGCTGGAAGAGAAACAAGCTTCAAATGCCTTGAAGTAGAAACTCCCTTTCAGAACTGTAAAAACACTGCACAGATGTTGTGAAGGAAGACCTGGATTCCTGAGTGTCAGTGAACTGAAGCTGAGGTTTTATGGCTTCTAATGGAAATTACCAACCACTGTTAGAATGCCATGAAATGGAAACACATTTCATAGCATCTGAAATATTGATAACACAGGGCACTGCTGTGAGCTTTCTCTCATGGCAGCTCAGAACACTGAATTTCAAGGCATATGAACATGAATTCAGCTAATCATCTTTGCTCTGAGTGCAGTCAGTGGAGGGATTACAGAGCGATGAGTTGAATGCCCACATGTCACAACTGCTCCCTCCCAACAGCCCACGCTGAGAATAACACCAGTGGACTTTGGCACAAATCTCCTGGTGTGGCTGTGTCCAGAACTGGAAATCCAAGCTCTGCTCCAGACTCACTGTTTACTCACTCTGTCTGTCAGGACGTACGTGGCTTGCGATTGATCTGACCTGATACTCTGCAAAGGAGAAGAAATAGTCTAATCAACCCTGTAAGCTCATTGTTTAGAAAAATTAAGTCAAAAGGCAGTTTCATTGCTTTATTTAACATATGACCAAAGAAAGAATGAGTGTTTCTCACTCACTATTTAATTTTTACAGACCCCCCCTAAGCTGGGACTGGGCACCAGTGCTTTCCAAAATAGTGACTTTGGTTCAATACGTACCAAAGCCCATATCAAACATTCTGTCAGCTTCATCAAACACAAGGTAAGTGACTCTCTGCAGGTTTGTAGCTTTCTTTTTCACATGATCAATCAAACGACCCTAGTAAGAAAAAACTCCAAGTTTTTAAAGCACCTTTAAAACCATGTTAATATATACAACCACCTAGCTGCTTTTCATCCTGATTTACCAGAGACTTACAACAGAAAACATCTCAAGGTTTCAGTCTAGAATTAAGTGTCAATATTCACATCATAGGAACAGATTCTTTTTTCAAGCTGAACAGTGCAAACCCCTGGTTTTGGTGCACACAGGTACTTACTGGTGTGCAGACCACGATCTCTGCCCCCTCCTGCAGGGCCTTGGCTTGCTCCCACATGCTCCCTCCTCCGTACACGGCCACGGAGCGCAGGTTATAGGCCTTGCCAAAGCGCTTGCACTCGGAGTGGATCTGAAGGTGTGACACAAACACAGCACAGCTCGCATCAGACACCACTGACACAACACACCTCCCCTGGAAATGCAGCATGGAGCCTGAAATGCACTCTTCAGCTACTAACTTAATGAAATGATTCCAAACTCTCCAGGGGTGAACACTTCGACACATGTGGATAATTTCCAGTAGCTTCAGAAACCTTAGGCATCCAACAATAACTTAACCTGCAGGCTCTATCCTTTTGCACATACAATTTGTCACAATGCATGCACAGCATTCTTATACCTAAAAATAATGCAGGAGCATGGTGCAAAAATTTAAAATTTTAGGTTTGTCATGATTTTTCAAGAAAACAATGGTAAGAAAGAACTGTGAGCTGGACCCAGGCTACTCATGCACAAAGTAGTTTTTTCAAATACTTTGCTGAAGTTATCTGATAATTTCTGCCAAGAATTTTGCCTTCTTCTCCAAGCAGACTGGCTGGTACATAGAGGAATGCTACACACCTACCTGCTGGCAGAGCTCCCTGGTTGGGCAGACGATCACTGCAATGGGACCATCCCCTGGCTCAAGCTCCTTCTGATCCATGATGTGGATCAGCATTGGCCAGATGAAGGCAGCTGTTTTCCCACTTCCAGTCTTGGCTATCCCAATCATGTCTCTGCCACTTAGTGCCACTGGAACACCCTAAAAAGAAGGAGATTTGAAGCCCACATTATGCCCAGTCTAGCACATCCTTGTGCTAGGCAGTACAGAAAACTCAGGTAGCGAGGAAAGCCCAAGACAAAAAAACCCTCAACTTTTCATACATTTCTCTAGGCAAGAGACATCACTTCAACGTTCTTCATTCACAAAACAACAAAACCAATGAAAAAGGAATGTGGATATATTTACAGTGGTCATTCAACAAGAGAAAAGGTGGGCAAACTTCTATGGTGGTAAAAAATACCAAAGCCATTTTTCTAGAAAAACCCACTCTGTAGGCAACTAGAATTGCATTTATTCTAGTCTCCTCCTCATGTGGATGCGGGAGCTTTGCATGTGTTATTTTTGTTCTCTTTACAAGTTTGAGAAGTAACAACACTCACCTGACA
Organism: Urocynchramus pylzowi; assembly: GCA_013397555.1. Taxonomy (NCBI): domain Eukaryota; kingdom Metazoa; phylum Chordata; class Aves; order Passeriformes; family Fringillidae; genus Urocynchramus; species Urocynchramus pylzowi. Next base: position 28,426 of record VZRH01000969.1, read on the forward strand.
TTGTATTGGAGTGGGTTGGGTATACTCAGATTTCCTTATCTGATGCATAAGTTGCTCATCAAACCCAAAATGAGCAAAACTACTGCCAGGCCTTGGAGGAGCAGCCCCGGAGACCTTGGAAAGAGAAAAAGATCTTTGTTCATGAACAGTGAGAGAAAAACAAAGAGCAATTTGTTGAAAAAAGAAAAAAAAGGGCCTCTCTGCCTCTGAAAAAGAACTATACCTTTTGAGTGGACATTAAATTTAACTGGGTGCAAATTCCAGATATGTTGTGTAAATAAGACTTTCAGTATAAAAATTTAATTATCTGTCAATCAACATGAGCTACTAAACATCGTTTTTACATCCTTGTGTCTAACTGCTATTCTACCCCAAATAATTCCCTTCACAGAAGGTCATCCCACTAACATGTCAGAAATGGTGAAGAACTAATTTCTGTATCTATTTCCAGTTTTAACTCCTAGCTCTGGAGGTCTTTAGTCCAAGTAGCATTCCTCACTGCCCACTTTCACAAATCCATAGGAGACTTCCAAGAAATCAACGTCACTGCAGGTGTCTAAGAGGACTGGATTCAAAAGCTGGAGTTCCCAGTGAAAATCTTCCTTTAAACTAAGATAGTCCAAAGCTGAAAGGGAGTCAAAAGCTGCTGAGAGCAGTTTTGTGACCAGCTTACCCGGAGGTTCAGCTTATGCCTTAACTCCACCACTTGCTGCGGGGTCAGGCTGGTGATCTCCTCATGCTCATCATAGAAATTTTTCTCAAATGGTGGGTATTCAATCTGCAATGTAATTAATTCATTACTCAGTTAGTCCAGACTCAAGATTCCTTTTTTTCTGAATTTCTTAATTCTCTGCCAGAACACTTGCTTAAATGAAGCCATTTCAAGGAAATTTAGTATGACTTACCTAAGAAAGCACTGAAATATTACAGGGGCCTCCTCAGCTCCTGCTTTCTGGAATGCCTCAAACAGAACAGAACAGAAGTCCCTCCTACCTCTGAGTGGTCAATAGGTGGAAGAGGGTCAATGATTTTTTTGGACGGTGCAATCGGATTCCCATCACTATCGTACTCCAGGTTATCCTCTTCCTCCTCCTGCACCACACCAGCAGTGGGGTTCTCTGCCATGTAGCGAAAATACGCTTCCTGCAGCAAAACAGATCAGCAAACTCACATACAATAGGATGCAAAAGTACTTGTGTTTGTTAAAGTGATGTATGTGCTAAGTGGCTGTTTGCTTTCACACCCACCATTGAGGAAAAAGGTAACTACTTTCACTAGAACTGATTCTTCAAATAAACACCAACAGATACATCCTGAAGGACAAGAAGTACAAACGAAGAAAACTCCAGTGTCAGCTACACCAGAAAATGCTCCTAAAAGCCAAACTTCTCTTGTGTCTGCTTAACAACTCCTTCTACCAAGTCTTGTTATGTTTAACAACAGAAGGATCTATTCTTATTTCCACATGAACAAAGCACTAAGAACAAAACACTGTAGGTTTCTAACCAGAAAACACACTGTTACTAAGCATACCATACTGATTTTTTTAAACATGCTATGCCAAAGATAGTTTCTTTACTTCCCCTAACTAGACTTCGGGAAATGAAGAGATATCTATTTTTTCATTGAGAGAGTCAACAGCAAATGTGAAAGAAAGTATTTCAGAAGAGTCCTTCAAGACAAGCCCAAGTTAAGACACTGTCACCCTGTCACGTGCCATCCTCAGAGCTCACAAAGAAGTTTGTGTCTCTCAGATTCTCACTGGCACACCAGTGTGAGACTTTCTCGTAGAGAAAACACTGGTCTTGCTTGACTTGAAGCAAATACTTAAGATCAGCTTTGTAAAGCAAGGCTCAATTACAATATACGTATATACTCATCTGGATTTTCCATTTTCCTGGCCAATTATCCCTCAGTCACAGAGCTATGCACACAATACACTTGAACAACAGCTGCCCCCAAGCATAAAGTCACCTCAGCTCAAACTCTGGCACAGCTACACCCACCACACTAGAAGCAGAGGCCTTCAAGAACAGACAACCCTGGCAAACTCTGTATTAATGCAAGTAACACAAGTGTTAGTAACAGTAGGAAGGTGCATTTTGAAATGAAATTTTTTCTCTTTATTACTTCTGCTACAGTGATACTTATAAAGCTCAATGAGAACTGGAGCTTCCTGAAAACAGGGATCAAAAAGCCTGAGTCTTGCCCCGAACAGACCCCACATTTCACTGCAAGGAGCCTCCACAGTCCAACAGCCTCTCCCTGGTGTCCGCTGGAGCCGACTGTGCTAATCGCAACGTGAAAGATCCTCAGACACTGAACAGGAAATCTGTACAGGAAACTTAAGATCAAACTGACTGAAAAAAATCTTCTTCAGTGAATGCAATTGTCTAATATTCTTCTTAAAACACCTAGAAGGGTAGAGACAGCAGGGTAACCACTACAGCTTCCTGCTGAATTGTCCGGATACTGCGCATGACACTGGAATTCTGTTTGTCCCTAGCAGTTACGTGTTTGGAGAGGGAAAGTTAAAAAATACAAAACAACAAAAAAGAAGATAGAAAGACTGCATAGGAACTCACTTGGTCATCTTCCTCTTCAATGTCATCTCGAATACCCCTGGAAAAACAAGCGGAGAAAAAACTTCCCTGCAAGTGTTCCACAGACTCAGCTCAATAGTTTCACCTGGTTAGTGCTGAGCTCCAGATTTCGAGGAAGACACAACACTATCAACTCGGCAACATTTATATTCCCAACCCATGGAGTTTTCATATCTGGTGCCAACCATAGCAGTGACCCTGCAAAGACTTCTCTTTACTTCTAGTACTGAGACTGAAAGATTAGGATTCCATCTTCCCAGCAGAAGCCACATCAAAGATCATCCTGGTCTAAGCTCTTGATGCTACAGAAGTCCCATAACTGAAGAGGAATATGAGCCAGGAAGTGCAAATCCAGTTCAGAACTTCCCCAGGTGGTGATTTGGATCCGGTGTTCTGTGTCAGGACCACGTATAATCTGATCAACCCCATGCAATGTAACTTCTACCAATATATCTGACATTTCTATCAAGAATCAACAGCATAATTATTTTCCTTAGTCAAAACAAATAGATAAGCTGCACAAATTTAAACTGTTTTAAACTCCAAAGGTAGTACCCCAATTGTCATGTGCTACCTAATCTACCAGCTTTAATGTCTAAAACCTAGTCCAAGTTTACAAGAGTCTCCAGTAGTCCAGGTACTGCAGCACTGAGCTATTTTGCTCACATAAATGCAATTTTAAACTAAACCATTCTGATCTCTCCAAGGGTGTGGGAAGCAGAAAAACTACCCAGGCTGATCTGGAAAGTGGCAGGAGCACAACGTGTTGCCCCGATTTCTGACCTAGAAAGGCTTCTCGTGTGGGATAGCTCTCGTGTTGCTGCAGTTTGCCATGGGATGCTGCCATGGATTCTTCCCTATTATCCTATTTTTACAGCACCAATTGTTACCCACAGCATCTCATGCACAGCTTAATGATGTTTATTAGGTATATACTACACTGCCTAATTAACAACCATTATCTACAAAATGCACTGGAATTCTCTGAGCACCATACAAGACACAGGCAGGCATGGGAATGATAAAAGAGAACTTACTTAACGTTCTTTTTTTCTTTGTCTTTATCTTCGAGTCTCTTCATGTCTCGAGCAGCTTGATCCTAGCAGGTCATAAAGTTGTCACATGTTAAAAAGACCAAGATGGTAAAACATGGAAGGGAAAAATGTTCCTGAATAATTAAACCATTATGTCACAGAGACAACACTTCTTGGACTAATCTTCGTCTTGTTCCGTATCTGATTATGCTAAATAAATCCTTCTACTAGTACCTTTGAATTTATATACTACTCTAAGCTGGTGACAGTGCTATTGAAAAAATAAATTCCCCATAGTCCTCCTGAATCCAACTAATAACAGAACTGTAGCTAAAGATCAGCTCATCATCAATAAAACAATTTCCATTTAGGTAGTGAAAAACACAGAAAACCTTAGTTTGATATTCAGAAACAAGCAGAGCTCTATGTTGTATTGTTCTGACATCTTCAAAGCAGTTAAACAGTTAAGTTATTGTAATTCATATCCACTCTCTGTCTATCTAATCCATTTTTGAGGCCTAACTAACACCATCCTACATAAACCGCAAAGTTAAGTGGCATTTTGACTGCAGCTGCCAAAGCCCTGAGCGACCTTTGCTGCCCCAGACTGCACACAGATGCAGCCACAGCAAGGAATAAACATTCCCCGAGCTGGCTCTTGCCTCCACTTCAGCCATGAATGCCTCCAGAGGATCATCATCGCTGTCAGAGTCCGCCGATTTGGAATGGAACTGCTGCCGAGTGGGGGAATTCTCTGCAGGAATGTAGGGCAATTCCACATTGCTGGAATCTTCCTCTTCATCCTCAAAGTACCTGAAAAAAAGTGAACAACAGCCCAGTCAGCACATGGCTTACAGCACTGTGCTGTCTTTCATGGGTTCTGGTTGAGTCAAGGTACCCACTTGTACAATAGAAGTCAGTACGGACACAAGAGAAGGTGTTGAGATTTATTCATTTACAATTATTCATGTTAAAAGTTCAAAGGCAGGGCAAAGAGATACCATAAAATCGAGTCTCTCTTCATCTTTCTTGTAGGCTCCCTTTAGGTACTGGAAGGCCACAATTAGGTCATCCTCAAACTTCTCCAGGCTGAATAATCCCAGCTTTCTCTGCCTTATTTATACATTTATGCAGCTAAGAGAAGGGTTAGTAAAGAACTGTGGAGATCAATGTTTCCCTGTGCAAAAGACACCCAGATTTATCCTACTTGGCTCCAACTCTGAGAAGACCATAGAGTGCATAAAATTTGTTCTCGAGAGGGGAAAGCTGGAGAAGGAAAGCTTCTGCAGGCTACTGTAACATCTCCCAGTCTTCTAAGAATATTATTCTGTATTTATTTATATAAATGTCACAGATACTTCCCCTAACCTCAGAAACATAACAACATTACAATCTAGAGCTACATAAACACAAGAAGTAACTGTACTTACGCATTCTCCTCATCAAAATTGGCTCTCTTTGACCCAATTTTGTAGAAGGAAGGCAGCTGAGGAGGCCCCGATTTCGCAAAGGCTGCCGAGGAGCCGGCGGTGCCAAAAGCACTGTGGGACTGCTGAGACAGCTTGGGCTCCTCTTTCTTGCCAGGTGTTATGGCAAAGCCACCAAACCCAAAGCCTCTCTTGGTACCAGGTCCACCTTTATTCCAATTCATGATGTCCCCAATATACCTGTTAAAACAAGAAAAGACAAATTAATGCTCTTGCTGATTCAGGCAGTTACAGGTAATTGTAATGGTTTTTCTTGTTAGTTGATCACCTCAGTCATGACACAGGGACTTGTGGAACTCTGAGTGACAAGAGTTTAATCTGTTTCCCAAAAAAGATGGGGCTCTGGTCTTTTGTCAGTATGAACATACCTACAATTCCAAAGGAGAATAAAAACAAAGTGGTTGTCTTCCAGAACAGGTCATGTCCTTCAAGGATTACTTAAACACATTTAAGATGTTACCTGTCCTGTTTGCAGTCTACGACAAACAAACCCAAGGCCAGAACTTTGAACACCAGGAGGAACAAGAGATGAAAAGGCAACTCAGTGCTTATTTTGCATGTCCACATTGTCCCATCTGTAAGTGTTCCATGGCTTGTCAATACCTCACTCCTGCAACCCAGCAACCTCCAGAGAAATGGGCCCAGAGCAGCACAAGGCCCCGTGTGAGCCCAGGCACTTCTGCCCAAAGCCAACTCCCTTTGCCTCTCAAACCACCTTCAGCCATTTATATGATCTCTGTTTGTTATACATATACATACTTATATGCTCCCCAATCTCTGTTTTTCAAACAATATTTCAAACACTCCACATAACAGTGTCTGTCCAGAACTTGATTTTTTAAGATGACGACTGAACTGATGTATTAATATTTACAGTTTCCATTCTTGAGTCATTTAGTTACCTGCATGGTCAAGCAAATCATACCTGTAAGGCAGGAAAGAGAGCAAGACACCCACCCACTGCTTTCCAATGCATTATAATTGACTGTCCAAAGGCTACGAGTCTTATTAACCAAATTCTCACACTGAGAGTCTTCAATGAGATCAGAACTCACTGGCAAAAAAACAACTTCAAAACAATCTGAAGGTAAATAGTGCTGCTGGTCCCTGTGCTGAACATTCACCAGCTGGGGGCTTGCTCAATAAATCTCGAGTCAAGACCAAAGCTCAGTAGTAGATTTTGGGGGAAACTCTGCTGTCCAGCTCTCCATGGCAGCAGCTGACCATGGAATCCTGTTTTCCCTCGTGTCCTGACACCCTGTGGCTTTTGCACCGGCGGATCCGTGGCAGTGGGAGATAAAAAAGTACAAGAGAGGGGTGAGGGGTGGAACTGCAATTCTGCTGTGACAGCACAGTGGGAATCTTTGAAAACTGTTAAGTTAAAATCTGATTGTAAGAATTCTTCCTCACTGTACTTATCCACCTTTTCCCCCCTTCCGCTACCTCAAAAAATAAGGAGGACCGCTTTTTTATTGTCATACAGCAGCAAAAGTACAAAACACGGTCAGTTCGCCCACTCGCCAGCAGCGAGCGAACAGAGAGAGGCTCCCACAGAGACCGCAGGAAAAGCCCGGGGGCTGCGCTGCCCCGTGGCCGCCGTTCCGCGGGAGGAACCTGGCGGGACACGGACC
>VZRH01000969.1:36395-65393 GCA_013397555.1 Urocynchramus pylzowi
CGTCCCTGGAGCGGCGGGGTAACGAACACCTGGGGTGGTGTCCCCGCTTCGGGCGGGGGTCACGGTGAGGGCCCGCCCCGCTGGGCACGGGCGCTCCTCCAGAGCCTGCCACCGAGCTCGGGTCTGGGCTCGAGGTTACTGAGCAAGCCCGAGCCGGCGAACGTTCAGCACAGGCAGCAGCAGCAGTGCTCGCCTTCGGATTGTTGGAAGTAGTTTCTGTTCTAGTGGGGTCTGGGCAGCCGGTGCGGAGGTCGGAGAATGAATCAATGAATCGGTTCCTCTTGCAAGGGAAGGTCGGTGGCGTGGGGGTCGTGGAGGGCCTGCCGAGGATATTCTGCTTCCTGCAATTTGGACTTGGAAGCTATTCTGACAGATTGCTGACCTGAGGGGGTGCTCCAGCTCTCACCCACCTCTGGTTCAACTGTATCCTTCGAACTGGCTGCAGAAGCTTATTTTGCATTAAGCTATTTGGAATTGTTGGGTCTTCTGAAGGTGGATGTGCTAAGTCTTGGAGTTCTTAGTGTGAAATGTTAGCGTTTGGTCGAGCAGGTGGCTCTGTTGTCCTGTCGTTTTTAACAGCGTGTAAATTCTGTCCTATCGAAATAGTATTTTGGGTTTTTTTTTCCTGCTTAAATTCACATAAAATTGTGACGTTCCCACACAATGTTCCAAATTCCTGGGCTTGGCCTTGCTGAACTTTCCATCCTGATTAAGGTTCTGCAACCGTGTTCTGTGCGGGTTTTTGCTGGAGTGAGGAGTGTTTGACAAAGGTGTTTATTTTAGTCGTCCTTGTCATTCATAGCAATGGGTTCCCTGCATGAGGCACTCAGAGGAATGCTGGTCAAATTTAGAAACAAATCATTTCTATTCTAAGTTTGTGAGAGAACACTGTGATTAACGTTCAGGTTCCCACTCGGATCTGGTTGCGGGAGGGAGTAAAATGAGCCTGAGAGCAGAGCCTGATGCAGCTGATCCTCTGTGCCTGGTTGTGAAGTGCAGCTGAGGGGTTGCTGCTGCCTTTTTTGGACCTTGGAGAAGGTGCTCCAACCTGAAGGGGAGGTTGGCACCATTTTGAACTCAAGCAGAAGAGACAGGAAGCTGAGGGCAAAACAAGTGAACTGACAAACTCTGCAGGGTTCTGGCTGCTGTGGGGAGAGCTTTGGGCTCGTGAGCCCCAGTTCACTCCTTTGTTCTGGGGAGCAATGCATTATCTGTCCTCTTCCCTTTTGTTTTTTTTTTTTTTGGCACAACTTCCAGCAAAAGGTCTTTGTCTCTATGCAGAAATCGTGATGGGACACTGTGGGAGCTTAGTTTTGAGTGTGCAGCCTAGAAAATCCCAGACGAGCACTTTTGGACTAGCAGAGGCTATCAGAGCATTGCTGTTTGAATGAATCGAGTGCATCTTAAGATTTACTGCTGCTGTTACACATTCAATGCTCCGACTGTGCCTAATTGCTAATTAATAACAACTGTAGGCACAGAATGTGGTCTTGGAAGTGAGCTGGCAGAGCTGGCTGGGAGATGCTATTGCAGAGTCAGTTTTGTAGCAGAACATCCCTGCTTTCCATCTCAGCTCATTTGAACAGTGTGGCCAGATGTGAATTTGCTGCTGCCACAAGCAACAGAGTCCAGAACCTCTCCTTCAGAGTTATTTTGGTCTCGTACCAGTAGTCATTTTCTTTATTGAGAAGACCAGGCACGGGTTCATTTCTCTCTCTGGTCTGACTCGTAGTGTTTTCAAATTGTGCACTGTGGGTTGGGGGCTACTGGAGGTGTGATGTAACAGAATTGACGAGGACTTTTTGCAATGATTGATTTAATTTTTTTTCCAGTGAAAATGAAGAATTTCTATATTTTTATCGCTGTCCTGTTCATCCCGTGGAGCTTTTCTTTGGCAAAGTATGATGAATTTGAGGATGGAGATGACATTATGGAATATGATGATAATGACTTTGCTGAATTTGAAGATGTGAGTGAAGATACAGTCACAGAGTCTCCTCAGAGGATCATCACTACAGAAGATGATGAAGAAGAAGCCACTGTAGAGCTTGAAGGTCAGGATGAAAATCAGGAAGACTTTGATGATGCAGACACACAGGTAAGGCCTTGCCTCCTTCCTCAATGTGTTTCCTAATAGTGTCTCTGCACCTTTCTTTCTCTTTTTGGATTTTACTTGCTGGGCTTTGGATTTTCATGCTGTTTGTGTTTTCATCCTTTAGGAAGGTGACACCGAGAGTGAGCCATACGATGATGAGGAGTTTGAAGGGTATGAAGAGAAACCAGATGCATCTCATAGCAAAAATAAAGATCCCATAACAATAGTTAATGTAGGTATAACTGTTGATGCAGTGTCTATTTAGAGTTTGATCGCTTATTTTCTTAAGACAGTATGCCAGGAATGTCACTGGGGCACTAAACAATGAACACAGTGTGTTTTTAGCTTGTCTGTGGCTTAAGTGTCAGATTAGAACTTGTCAACTCAGTTGGTTTTTAAAGCCAGTCTCTCTGCCCACCCTGCATCACCTTTTTGCCTCCCAAAACAGTCTTTCACAAATGATCAGGTGCTCAAGCTCTGCCTTTTTATTACCCCTGAGATCTCTTTTTAGGTATTATAGCTGACCTTGGCAGTGAAAATTAACATTTGGGTACTTTTATGACTCAAGTGAAAATTAACATTTGGGTACTTTTATGACTCAATGGCTATTTAACCTCTGAGGTGGCAAGGTCATGCTGCCCTATGGAGTCTGTGGCTCTTGCTGGCATCCTGAGAATGTTCCTGGGCATTGGGTGTTCGGATTTGCAAAGAAGTTACACGATGATCAGATAATGCTGTGATGGGCAGGGTGTCAAGCTCAAATGCTCGGCGAATTGAAGTGCTGGATTGTTTAGTCTGAGGGATGTGTGCTAGCCCAGGCTCACTTGGAAGTGAGTCCTTTTTTTTTGTTTTAAGCAGGTATTTTGGGAATGCTGTTATCAGTTGTTTCCTGTATGATTATTGTGCCCAGCAAGCCAAGTGCTTTACACAGGCTTAGCTCTCTCCTGTTGCTTTTGTGGAGCTTATTGCTGTGTTGGGGATGGAACTTCTCCACTATTCTGTGTTTCCCAAATTTTTGTGTGTATAAAATCCACTTGTTCAATATGTATATCACAGCTTCTGTTCTCTTACACAGGTTCCTGCTCACCTTCAAAACAGCTGGGAGAGTTATTACATGGAGATCCTGATGGTAACAGGTCTCCTGGCTTACATCATGAACTACATCATTGGGAAGAACAAAAACAACCGCCTGGCTCATGCTTGGTTCAACACTCACAGGGAGCTGCTAGAAAGTAACTTTGCTCTTGTTGGTGAGTTCCATAATGGCAAGGATCCAGTTTTAGTATCTGAATAAAGCTGGGTTTAGTCTGGTATTTAGGCTGTAGAGAATCCCTTTATGTGCTGTGGTATCGTGAGCTGTAAGCCTTCTGCTGAACCATGGTGTCTCAATTTGTGAGTTTAGATTGCAGTTCTTTCACTGTTGTTTTCCTCAGGGGATGATGGCACTAATAAAGAAGCTACAAGCACTGGGAAACTAAATCAAGAAAATGAACACATATATAACTTGTGGTGCTCTGGAAGGGTGTGCTGTGAAGGAATGCTCATCCAGTTAAAGGTAAGAATAAGGGAGTTTGTGGTGCTGTTTATGTGTCACCAGTTGTCAGGTTCTAGAGGCTTTTCCATTCCTGTGTGGGCAACATGGAATCCCAGCCTGGCATTTGTGCTCACATTCAGACACAGAGTTCTGAGTACACACACATGAGGAAAAACTGGTCATCTGAAGGTCTGTACACACCTGTATTCTGCCTCTTAAAGTTGGCACCAAAGAGCAAGTGCTTGCAGGAAGGGCATAAAAACCAGAGGTGTAGAGCGAACAGAGGCAACTTTAGGCTGAAGAGCCCATTTGCCACTTAGAGGGATAAATGGACCAGCAGGAATTCCAAGGAAGTACAGCAAAGACAAGTATGAAGCCCTGGACCTGGGTTGGTGGAACAGTCCCACAGTTCAAGTTCTGACTTGAGGGAACAAAGCCCTGTGAAACTCCTCCAATGCAGAAAGTGGGCCTGCTTTTGAGCTGTATGGTCACACAGGGAAAACTCAGGTTAGATATTAGGGAGGAGTTTTTCACTGTTGCCTATTCAGCTGTTTTCTGTGTTTACCACCTTGTGTTTGTAGTTTCTCAAGAGACAGGACCTGCTGAACGTCCTGGCACGCATGATGAGGCCGGCGTCAGACCAAGTGGTGCGTACTCAGCCCTTCAGATTAGCTCTGATAAACTGTTGCGTTCCTTCGGCTCTGCTCTGCTGCCTTTGATTGTTCCAGGTGATTCCTGTAGTATTCCATATCTTCCAGTTCAGTAACTATTGAAACAACCTCAAAGAATTGTTCGTATTTCTTTCCTGCCTGTGAAATGCAAACTGCTGATGACTGGAAGTTGCTTTATCTGTGGATTTTATCATTTGAGTGGTTTTGAGTCTGTCATGATTCAAGATGTCATATTGATAAAAAGTGGTTTTACAGTCTGAAATACTTAGTGATTGTTCATCTGTCTGTTCAGTCTGCCTGAATAGGACTGCTTAAACCCATATGTTGGTCTGGATATTATATTCTTAATGTTACCTTTTGCATTCCAGCTTGCTCTTAGAGAGCATAAGTGCCAAGAGAGGTTACATTTGGAAGAACAGTGACTGTGTGCACTGTGAATACTCTTCCCATGCATCTGTAATTGTATTTACTTACATCAAAATATTTAATTGCAAATTATTTTTACAACTCTGCTGTTCTAGTCACTATCATTACAGCACGATACTGAATGGTGTGCTCAGTTAATTAAAAAGCTTCCTTACTTTAAGACATACTGAAAAGCTTTAAATCAACCACCATTTTCTTAGCTGTATCTGTCCTTGCTTAGTCCCTGTTCTTAGGAATCAAAGTATCAGACAAACATTGAAATCTGACCAGAGCTAATAACATTCTGTTTCACAGCAAATAAAAGTGACAATGAATGATGAAGATATGGACACATATGTGTTTGCTGTTGGAACCAGAAAAGCACTGGTGAGACTTCAGAAGGAGATGCAGGACCTGGTATGTACATGCACACTGAAAAATAATAGCATATAAGAATCTAATCTGCATATTCATTGTTTTCTTGGGAACAGCTGAAAACCTGTGACTGACCTGTTGGAATTTGTGTGGAAAAGATATTTCCATTTACAGATAAAAGTCTAATGGAATCAACCATCAGAAATGCTCCCCCCATCAGACCTGCAGGGAAAGAGGCAGTGGAAAGCAGCTTACACCTTTCTTTTGGGGTATAGTTGGTTTAAGAGAGGCTGCAGATTTTTGTCAGCAAATATGAATGTCACTTCACCTCATTTCATTTGCACAAAAGACATCTTCAAGGATTGAAAAGTAAACTTAATTAGTGATATGTGATGTGGAAAATTTAGCTTTAAGTCATCTGTTTTTACATGATCTGAAATTAAAACTTTCTATATATTCAAGCCATGAAAAGAATTGCAGAGCTTCCAAAAAATCCAGTGATAACAAGTAATGTTAAAAAAAGCTTTTCTCCCAAGTCATAGCATGCTGTGTGGTTGGTAGGATGCCAGTTTTTGTTCTGTTATCATACAATGTAAGCAAAATGCCTTAATCCACTTTGAACACTCCAGTATGTATGTATTAGAATTGTTTTATCTTCTTTCTTAAAATGCTGACTTCTGAAGGAAAATACTAGCTTAAAGACTGTTGATGCTGTGTGCTTTACTTTGTTTGAAATGGCCCCAGCCAGGATGACTGAATGAGTGTATTTTTTATTGTTTCTTTTCAGGTACTTTTGGAGGTCCCTCTGTTCCAGAACAGTTCAGTCTGATAAGATACTTACAGGCTTGTGTTCATTTTTCTTTTGCATTGTTCTTTTTGAAACAGAGTGAGTTCTGCAGTGATAAACCTAAGTCTGGTGCAAAATACGGGCTTCCAGATTCGCTGGCTATCTTGTCAGAGATGGGAGAGGTCACGGAGGGAATGATGGACGCTAAGGTAAACTTGAATGCATTAACAGAAATACTCCTTGGTAATCCTGGCATTTACAACTTGTATGTTCTAAAAAAGCTAAAAGGAAAAGCTAAAGGGGAAAGTTCATGTCTTTATCAGTGTCACTGTGGCAAGCTGGGCACAGCAATTTCCCGAGTGATATATAGAACCGTAGAATGGTTTTGGTTGGAAGGGACCTTAAAAATCATCCAGTCCTGGCAAACCCCTGTGGAGTGGGTAGGCTGCAGCTGGATTGGTGTTGGGAAAAACTAACGCCTGTTTCTCTTTCAGATGATCCATTTCCTCACACACTACGCTGACAAGATTGACTCTGTCCAATTCTCGGACCAGTTTTCCGGTCCAAAACTTATGCAAGAGTACGTATAAGGGCTGATAGTCAGCTGTGCCTCAGCAGTACACAGCCAGCAGCTCTGCTCTTTCCCTGAGCCTCCTAGGCCACAGGTGCTTTCAGGGGCTGCTTCAGAATTGCCAAGTGGTGGGTGATGTGTCTTATCTAAATTACCACGTAGGTTTTTGCACATGCCTGTGTATTATGCTTACAGGCATAGAAATAAATGAACATAAAGGAACATATTTTGATTTAATTATAAGACAGCTTATGTGTATACCTTGTACTAGAATTGTTGAGGATCTGTGAAATGTAGGTCTGAGATTTTCACATAGAATACTGTGGGATTTTGGGCAGTGAATACTTAAACTCTTGAGAAAATATTTTGTTCTCCTAAAATATTTAGAGATCTTTAGTGGTATAAACAAGGGGGCGTGTGAAGCTGAACGTAATTCAAAATATACAGGCCTTCTTAGTGCTCGCATGCCCTCCTGACACTTAGAGGGGCTGCTGCTGTATGTTTTCACACTCATGCCTGTTCTCTGCAGGCTTTTGGGTAAAACACTTCTGGAATCTGATTAGTTTGAAACTTAACTTTGGGTTATAGCCAGGCTTTTAATGTTTATTTTATTCAAGTGCTTTCCAAGTGTCTTTCGGTTCTTGATGATTTTTTGGACCAGTGTTAGTTACTTTGTACTTTTCTTCACTGTTTCCAAACACTTGTTTCTTTCCTCCAGGGAGGGCCAGCTTACAAAACTGCCCGAAACTAAAAAGACACTTTTGTTTACATTTAATGGTAAGGGCTCAGTTGTCTGTGTGTGTCTGGGGGAGCGTGTTTATTTGGGTATGTCACATGCTCACGATCTGTCACCTGTGGAAGATAATGTGTGATGAGTGACTTCAGTGCATGTAGCAGGATCATTGACTGATAAACAGAAGGCAGCAATACACTGGGGACTGATATTGTCATGATAACAGGACACTCGGTCTTGCTGTTAGTGACCTCAGCTCATACTCCTCTCTCTCAGGGTGGCTTGTTTTTAAACCACAAGCCTTGCAGTTTGAACTTGCACAGGCTCAGTTGGTTTACCCTGGTTTGAATTCTAGAAAAGAATAGATCTTCAAATCTCTTCAGTTTTGAAGCCTATATGAAGCTCTAAATGAAGCTTCCTAAAGAGCAGGATAAGAGCATCTTTAATTCATGAGCAGTGTGAGCCATAAAGGAAGAGCATCACAGCAAGCAGACAAGTACTGCCAGTCTGTGTGAATGAACAAGGAACTCTTTATTTCAGTGCCTGGTTCAGGCAACACTTCCCCAAAGGACATGGAGTCTTTGCTGCCTCTGATGAGCATGGTTATCTACTCCATTGACAAAGCAAAGAAGTTCCGGCTGAACAGAGAAGTGAGTAGTGTCTGGTTCCTGTCTTCTCACGTTGTATGGAATTGGAACCATTACTACTGGGTCCTTATGGATCCACTGGATCCTTATGTTTCTTGTATGACTGGTAGAGATCCTGCATCCTGCTTGTGGGGAAATCGGTACAAACTGCGTTTGCTTTCCTCTGTGCAAAGGGTAAACAAAAAGCTGACAAGAACAGGGCTCGGGTGGAAGAGAACTTCCTCAAGCTGACTCACGTGCAGAGACAGGAGGCTGCCCAGTCCCGCCGCGAGGAGAAGAAACGGGCGGAGAAGGAGCGAATCATGAACGAAGAGGATCCCGAGAAGCAGCGTCGGCTGGAGGTGAGGGGATGCTCACGTTGGTACAGGCTGCTGGCAGATCCCTCCTGGGAGATCTGCAGGGCTGCCTGTAGGTATGGTAGCAGTGGCAACTTTGATTTCTATTTGCTGCTCCTTTCTGAAACGCACGAAGGCTCGCGGTGAGCTGGAGGGCTTTGTTGTTTGCTTCTGAAATGATATGCTTGTTCCTTGAAGAGATGGTCTGTGTTGATTCAGATCCCTGTCCTTGCCTACAGGAAGCTGCTCTGCGGCGTGAGCAGAAGAAGCTTGAGAAGAAGCAGATGAAGATGAAGCAAATCAAAGTGAAAGCCATGTGACCCTGCTTGAGAAGTGTCTCGGTGCCACCCGTGGAACTGTAATTCACAGGGTACAAAGACCTACGTAACTCCGTGATCCTCTGATTCCTTGAACACTAGTAACCATCAAGAGAAAAGTTCTTGCATCGGTGTAACTTATTTAAGTATTACAGCAAAATGTGGGAGAGCTTTGTCTCGGCAGTTCTGTTCCAGGTGGTACAAAGTTTTGCTACTTGTCTGTTAAAAAAAAATATTGCAATATTCTTGAATGCTTTTTGTCATTTGTTCTTTAAAAACAGAAGATTGTAAACCTGTCCATGTGTGCTGGTAACATATTCATGCTTTGGTTTTAAACTTTGGTTTTAGTTATTGTGAGGGAAAGGGGAAGAACTTAGGGGGCGGCAAGCTGCACAATAAACATTTACTGTGTGCATTTATTTGCATCAAGGCACAACACTTAGAGCCTTCCATACACAGTATGGATTCTTCAGGGATTTAAGCCCAGTAGAATAGAAGTTCTAATAGAAGATTTTTTTTATCTTCATTTTTTTTTACAAACAAAGGCCTGAAGCAGTATTAGGTCACCTGTGGGCACGATTGGCTTACGTGTAAAACACAGAGATGGTTAGAACCGAGGGAATGGAACACATGGAGTTTCCTACTGGTGTGTTTGGAAACTTAGCACAAAGTGGAATCTGTGATGTCAGCACAGTGTTCCTTCAGGAGTGAATGCATGGTGAGTCAGCAGTTCAGCCAGCTTTCCTTCAGTATTTTTAACAGTTCAAGTTTGCCTCGACCCCTTCTCTCCTGATCTCAGCAGCTGCTGCCCAGTTCACTTCAGCCAGGAGCCAGATCTAGTGGAGTACCTGCAATTGCTGATCTCCCCAAGCCAGTGACAACGTTTCAGAGGATATTTGTCCTCTTCATCTGGTCAGTGATCACTTCAGGGTTTTGAATCTAAATGGGAAGAATGAAGTGAATGCCCTGTGCAAGCACTTTGCTGGGAGAGCTCTGCATTTTATAAATGCTTCCTGTCCAGAAGGCATTTTATTGTTGCTTGTAACAGACTTTTAACAGTTTTGTGGGGAAACAATGTCCTGCATTTTCTTGTTCAATACTTCATGGAAACTCGGTTCTGAGGCAATAAGAATTAGCTGCTGTTGAAACAGCAATTGCTTAAACTCCTTGTTCCAGCATGGGATACTTCACCCTGATTGAAATGCAAATGTCTGTAACCTGATACATGCAAATACATTAATTTTATAATGGTTGGTAAAATTATTTAAAACCAAAACTAAGGTAGATTATGTGAAATTTTAGCACTATTTAGCTTTAAAGATTAATATGTTATTGTTTCACAGAGTTCTTTGAAAGTAAATACTAGTTTGTGCTCTTTTGAGTAAGCAGACAGCTTTCCTGAAGTCCCATCCAGTTGTGGGCCATGGCAGCTAATTTTGTAATACAAACATTCAAATGAACAATCTAATGAAGAGTAAATTATAATTGAAACACTCCTGCTTTACTTGGCTTGTCTCAGTGTTCCTTTCATTCAGTAGACTCTGAAGGAGTCTGGTGCAGGTGGGCTGGGCCCACACAGGGGGTCACAGCAGGGTCGGGGCTGGGGGCACAGCCTTGGCCACTCTCTGAGGAGAGCTCCCACACGACCCAACCTGTGACAGATTCCCACCTTGTCACCCAGCCCCAGAGCACTGAGTGCCGCCTCCACTCGTTCCTTGGACACCTCCAGGGATGGGGACTCCAGCAGCTCCCTGGACAGCTCGCTCCAATGTTTAACAACCCCTTCTGTGAAGAAATTCCTGCTGCTGTCCACCCTGAGCTCCCCTGGCCCAGCCTGAGGCCGTTCCCTCTGCTCCTGTCCCTGTTCCCTGGAGCAAAGCCCGACCCCCCGGCTGTCCCCTCCTGGCAGGAGCTGTGCAGAGCCACAGGGCCCCCTGAGCCTCCTTTGCTCCAGCCCCTTCCCAGCTCCCTCAGCCCTCCTGGGGCTGCAGACTCTTCCCAGCTCCATTCCCTTCCCTGGACACTCTCCAGCCCCTCAGTATCCTTTTAAAGTGAGGGGACGAGAACTGGACCCAGCACTTGAGGTGTGCCTCACCAGTGCCTGGCAGAGGGGGTCAATCCCTGCTGAGCACACGTTTTGACAACGCAGGTGCCATTGGCCTTGCTGCCCACCTGGGCTCACGTTCAGCTGCCTGTCAGCCAGCACCCCCAGCTCTTTCCCAGTGGGTCTCTTTCCCGGCCCGCAGTGCTGCGCGGCTGGATGAGGCCAAGCTGCAGGACTTGGCGCTGCCGCGCCTCGGCCCCGTGAGGGACCCAACATGNNNNGGCCTCGCACGGCTGAGGGGCTGGGGCTGTGCGGGAGGGCCCCGCACGGCTGAGGGGCCCGCGGGTGTCTCTGCTCTGGGGGGCTCCGGGCAGTTCTTGCCGGAGTTAGCGCTCTCCTGGGGCTGTCCCAGCCGGGCCCGGGCGGAGTTCGGGGGTGTCGGCGCTTTGTGGGGGTACCGGGTGGTGCCCACCGGGGTTCCCGCTCTCTCGGGGCCCTCCGAGGCTGAGGGCGGCTCGGAGGGGGACGCGCCTCTGTGCCCGCAGGTGTGCCGCCCTTTCTGCTGCGCGTGTCCCACAGCGGCGGATCCATGTCTTTCCTTGTAAGTAAACCCGAGCGCATTAGGGTGAGTGTTGAAGACTTCCAGCTTCTCTCGTGTCTCGTAGAACGAGTCTTGCGCTTGTGCAGAGTGGCCGGGCCTGGAGAGCACCATAAGGGCACAGGAAAACTGATTATAGGGTTGATAACAGGACATGGGTCAGTGTGCAGGCAGCGCTGGTTAAAAACCCTGCACTAAAGCCTTTATTGCTGGCACATACACCTGTATCTTCTTGCGTGCAGAGGGGCTCTAATGGGCTTTGCAGTGAAGAAAAAGGGCCATAATTCTGCTTATTTTCAGTCGTTCTTTAAGAAGTAGCCTCCTCACCTGTGTCAATTTATGGGTTTTTTCTCCTTCACTTTGCTTGCAAAACTGAACACAACAGCTTTGTTTGATTCTGCTTTTTAGCAGAAAATGAAGAAGTTTCCAGCAGCAGAACCACTTCTAATGCTTTCCAGTGGTATTCTTACATACACGTTTGGAGTCATGGCCACCTAAAGACTCATTGGTGCTCTCTAGGACCGGCTCCCCATGCACTGAACATCATCAGCTGTTTATTAAACTGTTTAGTAATTTACTAAGTAGCAAATTCTACTATGGGAGTGTTTGTGATTGACAATTTAACTTCGTGATCAACACTCTGCAAGCTTAAAACCTACTATTGCCTTGTATCCTCTGTGTGTATATATATATATATGTATATTATTTGAACTGCAGTATTGGATAGTGGTAGGAACATCCTCTGCACAACCTAATGCTTGCTGTGCATTTCAAACATGGATTCTGGAAAAAAACAACAGCTTTAGCATATTTATGTTCTAATTTTGCATTCAGTCAATAGATATATAACCAAAATATTTGAATTCTCAAAGGCATAAAGCATTTTTTTAAACCTCTTACACCTAAAAAGCCAACTTTTCTTTGGCTGTATTGAGGGGATTGTTGCATACTGATTATTTTTGCTGTATGTGCATGTATAAAAACTTGTTTGAATGAATTAAATGAGATTAACTTTATTGCAAGTGCATGCTGGTTGGGAATAAAGCAGCACCTGTGTGGTTGCTGGGTGCATGTCATAGGCCCGAAAAGGGAATATCCTTGTCAAAATAAAAATGTCACTGGTGATGCAGCAAATCAGTTTCAGACCACAGTAGAATCATTGAAGTTTGGGTTTTTTTTTTTCTTGTGGGGAAGGGAAAGAGAAACTTCTGCAGATGGAATAACTGATTATGTGGAGAATTTTTATTTCTTTCAGCGGTGGGTGTCTGAGAAGTTCATTGTTGAGGGATTAAGAGAGTTCGAGCTGTTCGGAGGTAAGTTTTATTCTTGTTAAATGACATTGCTAGAAATGTTTTATTTTAGCTGTAAAGCGTGGTAGTTTGGTAGTAAATATGTATCTTATCACTAAAAGAGATGATTAAATGTCATTGTAAATCCATGTATTCAAGCTGTCTAAGCCTAGAAATTTAATGTGGAAGTGTCCAAGATGTAGCAAGCTATTTGGAAATCATTTCCATACTGATAACAGTTCTAAAATAGTTCTGTATTGCTTAGCATAACCACATTTTTTTTTTTTTTCATATGGAAAAGATGGATTTGGGGTTTGGGAAGGTTAATTGTAATTTTCTGAGTAAAAATGGATTTTGAAACTGCTGATGGCTCCCCAGGAGCAGGAGCTGACAGGTTTGTGCTCTGCTTGTGCATAACAAACAAAATTGCCCACTAGGATGCAGAATTCCTGATCAATGACATGGAAAACAAACAGAGCATAGGAAATATGTCTAGATTTTGAGCTTTCAGGTGGAGTAAAGGATTACTTTAAATAATATTAGGTAGTTTCTTCTGTATGTAAGAGTCATCTTTGAATGTGTTTATAATCATAGAATTGTTTGGGTTGGAAGGGACCTTTAGAGATCACCATGTCCTACCCCCCTGCAATAAGGGACATGACAGCAGGTTAATACTTAGAGTTACAGTAAAAAAAATTGTCACCTTACGTTTGTGTCAAATACACAAACAGTAGCACTGTGTGGTTCTCTTTGATCCTGTACATGTACTGCAGTATGACTAGTGCTGCAATTTTGTCTGCAAATTAAATGTCTTTCTGTAAAACAAAAAATCATGTATATTTGATCCCAAAAAGGGTCATCTAGGGTTATATACTTAGTTTTCCAACTATATTTGAATGGGTATCTGTTGAACACAACATGGTGAACAATTAATTTCTTTACTCCAGAGCAGCCTCCGGGTGACTCTCGGAGAAAAGTAAGTGACTTGTGCAGGCTGTGGTGCTGTGGTTCATTGCATGGAGATTATTCCTTGTGGAAGTTTGATTTTTCTTTTTATCTTAGTTATATATCTCATCTCTATATTTAGCTCTACAAGTGTGGAAACCGGTTTCACCCTGGAGTGGAGATTTTGGTGTTTGGTTTTCAAACTGTATGTGATAACTCAAAAATTTAAACTTAATCTCTTGGATTTCTATTTGTTTGTCATTCTCCTCCCCCCAGCCCCTCAAGGGTCTCTTTTGGAGGTGATTTAGTTCTGATCCTTCAGAGAAGGAGGGAAGAGTTTAGCTGTATGGAACTTCTGAAAAGCATTTGTTCTGCAGGCCCTGACTGCTCACTGTCTGGTTCATAATGAGCATGTAACACATAAAATATCACAATTAACAATAGAGTATCTTAATCTAAATGATTCCCCACCTCCCCACACCACAGGTGTGCAGGGGTTGCTCTTGTTTAAGCTAATTACAAACACGAATTAAGTGTGATTTGATCATAACTGTGTCAGTTCAAGCTGCTTATAATTGGTTATTGTGCCAGTGTCTGTAATTTACTGGCACAAACAAAGCTCAAAATAGGAGATGTATATGGAATGTTTTATATAAAATTGAGTAAATTCACACCTTTTTTAAAATTGCTGAGTGTCAGACATGCTTGGCTGAAAGCAAATTGAGATTAGCATCTGTTTTGTTTTTTTCCAAGGGTTTTCTTGGAATTTAAACACATGCTGATTTTCATTTTTATCTTTTTGCATCTAAATAAAAGCCTTTTTTTTTCCACCAGGGCTGTAGAGAAAGGCACATAATTTGGGGAGGGGGGTGGGAGGAAGATTTTTGTTGCTTATGCTGAAGTGAGGGAGGGAGTGAGGAGATGGAGGGGAAGACAGCAGAACAAAACTGATATTCCCTCTTCATAACTCAGATGAATGGCATTTGGCAAATGCAGATCCTTGCAAGCATCACGTAAGTGATTGTGTTATGGCATTTATGCCAGTAGTTGCCTTTCACATGTTAATTTCCTTTAAATCTGTCTCAAATTGAACTGGACTCCCAAGCCAAAAGCCAGCTCTCAATGAATGTCATGCCATAAAACTGGTCGTGTGGGACTTCATTTTGCAGCTGCTTTTGATCATACACCAAAAATGGTCCTGTGTGAAACCACTGAGGAGCTTTTTTGCAGTATCTCATAAATGACATTTCAGTTTAACTTTCTTTTTTTAAACTGTTGTATGATGTTGATAAATTTCTGGTTGAGCTCATTTTGCATTAACTGTGTTATTGGTCACTGCTAACATGAGGAGAGGTGAGTGAAGACCTCAAACTGGAAGACTTTTCAATAGGGAATTCACAGTATTTTTCCATTACTGCACAGCCTACACCATTAATAAGATTAAATTTATTTAATTCTTTGCATCTGTTTTGTTGGCTTATGCTCTCCCTGGAGTGGACTTTAATAAAGCAAACCACTTACATGTTGCTCAGTGTCTCACCAGCTGTCACCGCTCCATGACTGCTTCCCAGCCTCCTGCTTCCATCTCCTTGGTGGTGCCTTTGTGCTTCAGAGGTTTCTATCTGCCTGTGTGTCTCTCCTGGCAATCTTGCTGTTGACAGGACTGTGTGAAATTGCTGAAAGAAGTCATGAATGATAAAGCTGAGATCAGAATGGACAGGCCTCTTTAGCAGAAGTTTGAAATCCTGAGTGGAAAGTTGCTGCCTGTTCTGAGCCACAAAACAGCACTGTAGTGTTCACTAAAGGAAGGGCTCTGGGAGTGCTGCTCCCAGGGGCTTCAGCTATGCAGAGATGGGACTCAGTTTTTTGCACTGAAATTGTACCAAAGCACCACAAATCTTATTTTTTGCCTTTTCCTTAATGGAAAATGCACCCATTTTAAAGGTAGGCAGTGTGCTCTCCAAAGTCAATTGAAAAGGTGGAACTTGGGAAGTGTGTCTCTAATTTACTCTCAAAATGCACTTAGCACCCAGAGGTAATTTACAGCAAACTCCTGCCTGTGCTCTTTGCACTGTGTTTACCCTGGGCTGAGGATAGAACAGCGAGTTCCTTGTTTTTCAGCTGTCACTGTTTCCATCTTTCAGTGATGGAACTAAAGAACAGAGTCTGCTGTCATGGTAGGAAAAGGCACAAACTTTTTCTGCTTCATGTGCCATGAAAAAGGTCTGATAAAGGGCATTTGCAGTTGATGAAGAATGAGGTGGAAAAAAAAAATTGAGCTGGTGTTGCAAATGCCAGGAGGAGTTAATGTGCTGGAAATTGGAGATAACTAAAGACGGTTTTAGATACCACATAAATTTTAATCCCCTTTAGATCGCTTGTGACTTCAGACATTTGAAGGAGTTGGAAGGTATAAAAGAACTTGCAAGAGCATTCAGGTTTATCATCTGCAAAATCCTGCAGGGAAAGATTTCAGTGTATGTAAATGAGGCAGAAAGCTTTATGTCAGATGGAGTGAGGGAAAGCTGACAGGCTTGGGAATGCTGCTTCCCTGTGTGGTCTGGGGGTGCTTTTTTCCCCTTTTTTTATTCAGAAGCACTTATGCTTTGCAGTTTTTGCTTTCATTTGGAGCTTCTCTTTTCATGTGTGTTTGATTTTCTTCATCACTTGTACCATTCAGCTAAGCAGCTTCAGCTGTGCTGGGCTTATCCCAGGTGAGCAGCTGAAAAGCAGGAGCCGCAGCATCCACCAGGAACACCAACTGTTACAGTGCAGAGAAGGGCTAAGAACAGCTTCCCTTTGGCTCTGGCTCAGGCAACAGGGTGGTGGCACAGAAGTTTGTAATTATAAGAGAAAGGCAGTTACCCTAAAGCAGAGTCTAGGCTGTCCTGGGGAATAATAATTGGCTTTATCAAAATATTCCTGAATAAGTTCTTGCTTACAGTGATTAAAAAATCTATGAAATGAGGCATCTCCTGAGTTTCAACTGATAAATGACTATTTAAAATTATTTTGACAGCAACTAAATCCTCTTCTGTATGCCTATTGTTTTGAAGTGTATGATAATGAGGGGCAGATGATTTTTCCAGCAGGTGATCTTTATTTCCTTTAACCTTACTTCATTTTTTTTTCCTCAGACAAATGAGGCGAGCTCCGAGTCCATAGCTTCTTCCCCTAAAAGGGACACCATGAGCAACTTCCTGCCAAACAGCAGCTGCTATGAGTTGCTCACTATCATAGGTAATTCTTGAGGGCTGGGGGATCCGAGTCTGCTTTGTAAAGAAAATAATTTCTGCAGATTTGTCCTTTTCTTGATTGATTGCTTATTTTTGATATTGGATGTCTGCATCTTTGACTTTAAAATAATTAGAATAAAAAATGAGATGCCAGTCCTAAAGGTTTTCACCTGAGAGGGACATGTAGTGGGTCAGTGATGCTGGGGGTGCAGTACAGTCAGCAGAAACAGCCTGAAACCTGTCCTTGGTGCTCCTAATCACTGTTCTTGCCTCAGTCCTGAATTTGAAGGACAGGATAATTCTGCTGGTTAGGAGGATTCCTCTCAGTGGGATACATGCCAAGGAAGGTGGTATCTGATGGAACAATTACTCTTTTTTACAAGGTCAAAGGTAGTTTCAGTGATAGGTAAAGATTATTGAAGGGTCAGGGGCCGGAGGAGTTCTCTCAGTGCTTCCAAAAGCATTACTGAAGCTTTCGTGCTTTCTCTTTCAGGCAGAGGCTTTGAAGACTTGATGGTTGTGAACCTGGCCAGGTATAAACCCACAGGAGAGTATGTCACAGTCAGAAGAGTGAACTTGGAGGCCTGCACAAATGAAATGGTCACATTCTTGCAGGTAATACCACTCATCATGCAAGCTTAGAAGAGGGCAGACAGGGAGAGCAGTGCCTATCAATACTACAGTCATGTTTCTGCATTTACTAAATTTAATCAAAATATCTTTTATTTTAGGGGGAACTTCATGTTTCCAAGCTCTTCAACCACCCTAACATCGTGCCATACAAAGCAACTTTCATAGCTGACAATGAGCTGTGGGTAGTGACTTCTTTCATGGCCTATGGTGAGTGGAGAGGGGGTACCTTTTTCTGACCCTCATGTTCTGTGGAATGAAACTGAAGAGCTGAAGTGTCCTTGGGGCTTTTCTTCTGACAGGTGGTTTTGTTTCTTTCTAGGTTCTGCAAAAGATTTAATCTGTACCCATTTTACGGATGGGATGACTGAACTGGCCATTGCTTACATTCTCCAAGGTGTCTTGAAAGCACTTGACTACATCCACCATATGGGCTATGTGCATAGGTATTGAAAAATACATTGGTCATTCTCCTTCCGGTGGAAGTTCTTGGAAATAATACTCAGAGTAGAGCAGAGGATGAATCAGGAGACACAGAACAACATTAAGTTTTGCATTACTTTGCTGTAATCAGTTTGATACTCATGGGAAGTGACATTACTGATCTTACTAAGCTGCATGAAAGTGTTGTTGTGGAGCAAACTTATCCCAATCCATAACATTTAGTCCTGCGTTTCTCCTCGCCACAGAAACACTCTTTTGTGAACTTGCAAAAGTGATTAATAGAATCCTGTTAATTGGTTTTGCCCAGCATCCAAAGATGGTTGTTAGGAGTCTCAGCCTTCTGGTAGGAAGCTGATCAGGTATTGTCCAGTGCATTGAGCTGTTTAGTAAAGGCCAGGGATGCTGGCTGTCTGTTTCCTTTTTTCCCCAGGAGTGTTAAAGCCAGCCACATCCTGATCTCTGTGGATGGGAAGGTGTACCTCTCTGGCCTGCGGAGTAACCTGAGTATGATCAACCATGGGCAGCGACTCAAAGTTGTTCACGACTTCCCCCAATACAGCATCAAAGTGCTGCCTTGGCTCAGTCCTGAGGTTTTGCAGCAGGTGTGTTTGAAAGAAACTGCTTGTGTTTAGTGATGTGTTGTATCTGTGTAATTTTGTGAGCTCTTAGGGCAAGTTGAAGGGGTCTAGGGTGGGAGACATGAGAGAACCTTCATAGTTGCTTTCTTGTGATGAGCTCTATTTTTTTTTCTTCTTTTTATCTTAAAAGCAGTGACCCCTAGCAAGGGAAGGGTACATGAATGCAAGGAAAAAGAAGGGGAGAGACTAAAGGAAACAGATTTGGGGTGAATGCTGGGCAAGTGGGTAGAATTTGACCTAGTTGACTCATCAGTTTAATTGTAGGCACCTCTACAGGTTGTTTCATTAACAAAGTGTTACATCAGATGCAAGCTACCCAGGGCAGATGCCATCCCTGCAGGCTGGCTGATTTCAGTTTCATAAATGTTGCCCTTAACTGTGTGTTTTAACAAACCAAAAAACCCTCACCACAATAAACCAGTGTATCTGTGGCTGTTCCTGTTCTAATCATCTGGGTTTGTTGACTTGCAGTTGAAATCGTGGGTATTGCCCATTTCATCACATCCAAGTCCCTGAAGCTGATTTTCCTTTCCTTTTCGTGTAGAATCTGCAGGGTTACGATGCAAAATCTGACATTTACAGTGTGGGGATAACGGCCTGTGAGCTGGCAAATGGACACGTCCCGTTTAAAGACATGCCTTCTACTCAGGTAAGGTTTGCAAGCTCCTTTCTCATCCTTCATCCTGCAGCTGCTTTCCTGCTCTGGGGTGTGAGCACAGAAGGGTGTCCTGCCTGCATGAATGGGAAGCCTTAACTGTGCTGTTGCTTGTGCCCCTGCTCTTCCAGATGCTCTTGGAGAAGCTGAACGGAACTGTTCCCTGCCTGCTGGACACCACCACGATTCCTGCTGACGAGCTGACCATGAGGACGTCCCGCTCCAGCGCCAACTACGGCATGGGGGAGAGCACGGCGGCGAGCGGCGCGCGCGCGGCCAACGGCGAGCCGGCCCTGCACCCCTACCTCCGCACCTTCTCCACCTACTTCCACAACTTCGTGGAGCAGTGCCTCCAGAGGAACCCCGATTTCAGGTAAAGCCAGGTGAAAGCTGCTCTGCCCACCTGTGCTATTCTAGGGCTGGTTAAACCGTGGGAGTTAGCGGATATTGTTTGCTGTTTTCTTTCCAAAAGTGTAGTGGAGTGAGGGTGTGCCCCATCTGTTGAGGAGAGCAGTCCAAGTGTGTAGAACGAGCAGCCTTAACGCTTTGAGCGCTTCCTGTTTGAGACCCTGAGGAATTCCTTTGCAGCCTTCCTTGGAGGATGAGTGGTGCTGCACATCAGGAAAATAAACAACTTGTGTTTCTGGCCCCTCTGGGACCGTGTTTACCCAGTTCCCATCACTGCAAATGGCTGCTCTTCAGCCAGCAGAGAGCAATGATGGAAAGTGATCAAAGCTGCATTTTTCTTTGTAGTGAGGGCAATCTGTAGCCATGACAGACTTTCAGGGGTGCCCCACTGCTCAGGTACTGTCCTTGGCCAGATGTAGGGGGGTGCAAGTATGTAACTTAAAGGTTAGAAGAAGGAGGTTGAACTCTTTGCATAAAATATTATGTGATTGTAAATGCTTTATAAGCAGTGATACTGCTGAAAATGGGGAGATACCCAACAGCTGTGAAATGGGAGAGGCAGGAAGGACCCTTGTCTTTTCTTATTCCCACTACCCAACTTCAAGCACTGACTCATGTTCTTGTGTGCTTCCCTCATTCTACCTCCCTTCCACAGGCCAAGCGCAGGCACTCTGCTCAGTCACCCCTTTTTTAAGCAGGTAAGGAACTAATTTAGCTACAGGTAAATGCTTTGCTTTGTTTTGCTGTGAGGTTGGGGGTGTTGAGTTGCTGAATTTTCTGTGATTGGGAAGATTAAGCCAGTTTTTTTGACTATTTGTAGTGCGGTGTGGTGATTGTCACATCTGGGGAGGTGCTTAGGCTGTTCTTGAAGCATCTCTTAGATAAGAGAGGTTCTCAATCTGCCTGTTTTGGCAGCCACAACAGCTCTTCCCCCGCAGGCTGCTGAGCTCCGGGGCGAGGCAGTTCTAACCTGCTCCTTAAGGAGTCCAAAGGGTGCCCGTGCATTTCCTGCCTGTTGGTTCTGCCTGCAGTGCTGGGTGTGGAGCAGCACCTGAGCAGCCCCGTGTGCTCATTCTGTCCTTCCTGTGCAGATCAAGCGCCGTGCTTCCGAAGCACTCCCTGAACTTCTGCGCCCTGTCACCCCCATCACCAATTTGGAAGGGACACTGCCCCAGGATCCCAGTGGCATTTTTGGGTTGGTATCAAATCTGGAGCAGCTGGATGTGGATGACTGGGAATTCTAGAAAAACAGGGACTACACTGAGGAGGAGCTTTCTGGACATTGTAATTTATTGGTCCTGTTCATACAAGCTGATGAATGTTACACACAGAAGAGTTTACAGGTCCTTGGGAAGGAACTTCAGCTGCCTGTTTACTTAAGAAGTAGCCTGGATACAAATGGACAGACCTGAGCTGGAAAAGGATCAACCCCAGGAGCTGTGGAGTATTCCAGAAGGTGCAGTGCCCGGAGCCCCCGCTCTTCCAGCTGAGCTCTGGTAGAGCACTCGAGGGTGTTGAGTGAGTCTGTGTAGTTATGGTCTCTATTTATGTGTTTCTAAAAATCACTGGCTTCCTCACAGCTGAGGCTGCATGTCCCTGCCCTCTTTGGTTCTTTCTCTTTTAAGGGTGCCTTAGAGTTGAGGGGAGGTGAGCAGCTTTTAGTTTTGGGCATTCTCTTAGAACTAGTCAAGTTCCTGTAACAGTGTTGTCACAGGGCAAGTTTTAAGGGGGTAAAAAAAGGGATTATATTCTTAGTTACTGCTTTGGGATGAAAAATGGGAGATCAAAGACAAGCTGATGCCATGCCAGGCACTCCTGCTGCACTGGGCATTCCTCTGCAGCACTGGATTCTTCCAGTCTGGAGAGGGCTTTTGAAGACTTCACTTGATGCTGAGCACTCTGAACTCCAGGTCAGACAGGGCCTTGCAGCCTCCTGGGTCACCAGAGCAGTGTGGATGCCTGGGCAATGTACCAGCTTTTTTTTTAAACCCCTTCCAGTTGAACTTCATGTTAGCTGGGCTGGTTTCACAGCATGAAACACTTACCTGCCTGTTCTCAGTGACTTACCCTGGCACAGAGGGAAAGTAAATTGATTTTCATGCTGATCCTCTTGCTCCCAACTCCTGTACAGAATTGAACTTTAACCTTTCCATTACCATTGCTGTTCTGCCTTCCCTCACTGACTGACAGGTAAAAGCTGCTATGTGGCTCCCTGTGATTCATGGCTGTGTGACTCTGCCCTGCTGCTGTGGCAGCTCTCCCCCATTCCGTGGTGTTTGGTTTGTTTGGAGGTGTATTTAAGGCTTTTAGTTTGACCTTTTTTTTTCCAAGGACCATGGTGCTGAGGTCATCTGCTCTTTACTGAAGCACTGAGAATCCTTGTATAGGTGCAGTTGATAGGAGTAGTGGTGCTGGCAACAGGTCCTTCTTGTGTTTATAAATTGTACTTGAACCCAGATAAAGTTTGTTACTCAAGTTTTTTTCCAAAACAAATAAAAAATTTCTGAAGTTGTTTTTTAAGTCTGCTGTTTGTGCAGGATGATGGAGTGAATCACAGAGGGTGACAGGCTGGCTGTGCATGCTTGCTTTTTCCTCAGTTTCATATAGCTCACCAGTTTATGGCAGCTGCCTTCATGCTTCAGAAACATACTTCAAGTAAAGCAACAAGCTGCCAACACCTGCACTTGCTCTTTTTTGAAAATTTTAGTAAAATTCTCCCAGTTGCAGGAGTGTTTGTTAAGGCCAGGCCCAGTTCTACTTCCTCCCTATGATCAGGTTTGGCTCCTGATTTAATCTTACTGTTAGTAAGAAGATATTAATTTCCTGGCTTGTTAGGAAGTCTTACAAACAGCGCTGATTCAAAAGGTGTGTAGCCCACTGAAGTTCTGTCCCTATCTTGAGTTCTGGAAACCAAGACAGGAGGGAATAAATGCCCAGTAACTTCAGTGCTCCAGCCTGCTTTCCCATGAATTAGCATTTTTAGGGTGAAGGATGAACTTAATGCAAGCTCCTATTTCTCATCCCTGCCCATGCCTCCTGTTTGCTCCATGCTCAAAGATTAGGGGTTTAAATTTGTCCCTGCTTGCAAAGCAGCAGGATCCATGCACAGTTAGGAGTGAAACAGCAGCACGGTGCTCAGAAGTAGCAATTACAGAGTAACTGAACATTCACCCTCTGCCCCGGCTGCACTCGGGGGTTCTGGGGGCAGCACGTGGCTCATCAGCCCTTCAGTCTTACCTGTCCTGCCCTGTGCCCCCACAGGGCAGCAAAGACAGAGTCCAGCACAGGTGGACTCAGTTTAGTAGCAGCTGGTTGGATACAGAACCCCTGGCTACAGCTGGTAGTTTCGTTTTTTTTTTTTCTCCTACAAAAACTTTATTCAGGTATGTACAAAATGTGTTATGCTACTGTGGATCCTCTTCTTGGTCTGACTGTTGCTCCTCTTCTTCCTCCCCTTTGTGTTTTTCCAGTTTTGCCATGAGCTCTGAAAAACAGAACAGGCACGATGAGGCTCCAGGTGCAGGGGCCCAGCTCCTGTGAACACCAGGGACCAGGGCAGCTACCAAAAATCCCTTGCCTGCAGAGGCTCAGCTGGGAGCCAGCCCTGTTTGCTGAGTCCAGGCAGGAGCTGTCACAGTCATTCCCCCAGAGCATTACTGACCACACAGGCTACTGCCTCTGCTCCCCTGGCACAACGCCCTTCCCTCTCCACTGGCTCCCCAGGTTCCCCACCTGGGCAAGCCCAGATGCTCATGTTGCATCCATGATTCCATATTTCCTGACACTAACTGAGCTCTGCTGGCAGCCAAGAACTGTGAGTGCAGCTCAGGGCCAGGCCCAGCAGCAGGAAGCTCCAGCAGGAGCTGGTGCCTTTGCTGCTCAGGTGCTCCCCAGAAGCCCCTCTCCCCAGGTGCCCATTACCTTTTGCAGGGTTGAAGACCCCATTGGTTTGCTTCTCACAGACATAGCAGTGCTGGGATTTGCGGTAGTGTTGGAGGGCACAGCTCTCACAGAAGTAGTGCCGACACCTGTACGGAGACACAGCTCACTGCCAGTCCCTAGGTGAGATCCCTTCCAAGGGGATGCTCTAGATACAGCTGTGAGACTGCCTGGCTCTCACAGGATTCCCCCACCCACCAGAGAGCCAGGGCAGACAACAAGCAGGTTCCACCCACAGCCCGTGGGCTGTGTTTGTCTTTGCCTCAATAGTGAATGAATGACTCGTGAGCCAGATTGACACACAGGTGCCTGCTCCTGCCAAACAACCACTTACTTGGTGACCACGGGGTTCTTGAAGGAACCTCTGCAGATGAAGCATTTGAAAGGCATGTCCTCCTCATCGCTGCTCACCTCGTAGTTTTCATCGTCTGCAGAAGACAAAGTGAACCAGAGTGGAGTGAGAGGAGAGGCCAGCCCAGCCCACGTGTGGGGCACAAACTAATAGGGGGAGAGCACAGCAGGTGGGATTCAATCTCTGCTGGAAACAATGAAGCTCTGGCATCTGGGTGTTGCTGATGTCAGTAACACGTGTGGGATTGTGCTATAATTAGGGCTAATGAGCAGCAGGCCTGTTGCTCATCTCAGGAGAAAATTCTTTTCTACTTCACCCACTCACTGCTATAAAGAGAAACATCCTCCAGCCCCCTCCTGTTTTTCAGACTTTCTTCCAAACCAGCTGCCACCAAGTTCTGGCTCCAGCCGAGCAGAGAATAGTCCCCATATGCACAGCAGTGCTCATGAGCCCTGGGCCACAGCTCCAGACACTGAGTGACAAATGACATCCCACCTCCTGGGCATCAGGGGGACAGACGGTCCCATCTCCCCAGCTCCACACAGCAGTGCTCTCCCTCACAGAGCCAGGGGTTATCTGAAAGCAGCAGCTCTGCTCGGCACTGTCAGTGGTTCCTGGCCCTCAGCTGATCCTGCAGCAGGAGCTGCAGAGCTTGGCCAGAGCCCTGTGGGGCAGGGGGGCCGTACCGTTGACGCCGTAGCGGCCCTCGTCCAGCTCCCGTTCGATCTGCCAGCCGTGCTTGTAGTCCGAGCGGTCGTGCAGGAACTTGCAGCTGTCTGAGCAGCACAAAAGGAAAGGAAAGAGGAAATAAGAGACAGGCTGCAAGGGCAGTGTTACCAGGACACCTAATTCCAGGGCAGCCTGAGCTTTGCCCAGCAGGAGAAATCTGATTGCTCCTTCTCCAGGGCAGCACTAAGCTCCTGGAGCAGGTACAGGATCCCTCAGTGCTGACAGGCTGAGTATCATCCTCTCTGTGCCACAGGGACAGTTCCAGCAGTTATGCACAAGGGAAGTGGGACAAAGGACAGGAAAACCCATCCCTCACATGGTCTCAGTGCACACAATACCTGTAAGAATGTGGGTCACTGGAACATCCCAGGGGTCCCTTCCAGGACTCCTATAACCACTAATTAGAGGCCCTGGGCTTTCACAAGGGACGGCACGAATGACAGCCTTACATAAAGAGCTCTGCACAGAAGGGTCTGTGACTCAGCACCCCAAACACGGGGTCACAGCTGGCCTGGATCCCTTGGCATGCCTGGTGCTCAGCTGCAGGCACGAGGCACTCACCCCCAAAGCCACAGAAGCCGGTCTCTTTGTAGTCCTTGCAGATGTCGGGCTGGTAGTCCCAGCGCACCGTGGCCCGCAGGTGCTCCGGAGCACGGATGGGGCCTTTCCTGAAAGGAGAAAAGAGGCTCAGCCCTCTTCTCAGAAAAGGAGCTGCAAAGTGGCCCTGGAGCAGGGCCCTGGCCAGAACCAGACACCACACTGGTCAGGCAGAAACTGGCAGTGACAGCAGAGCTCCAGCCCCAAACGCTGCCTTTGGGATGGTGCCTGAGCTCCTCTGTGGTCACAGACCCCGAGGCTCATCCCAACCCACCTCACCATTCCTGAGGAGGCATTTCCCATCGATGTGTCCTTGGGCTTCACATACTTCTGGTAGTTGTTAATGCCACGGTAAATTTTATCGTCTTCCTTTCCTCTCAGCTCCTAGGAAAGCAAGAAGAGATGATTAAAGATCAGGAGAGCTTCATGATATGCATTAACTGCCACCCGTCTTCCTTCCCGCCCTGCCTTCCTTAACACCAAGATGCCGATGAAGCCACAAAACTCCCCTATTTGCAAAGGTTACACTCCTGTCTTCTCAAACTTCTAGGGAAGATGACACTCTAACTCTTCTTGGTGTGCAGAAGGGGATGAGCATAGCACAGGCTCTCCTGCTGCAGAGCACGAGTTCCTGAGGAGCAGGGCTGACTCACCTCCTGGATTTTCTGGCTGCGCTCAAAGATGGCCTGGGCATCCTTCTCCTTCTCTGTGTCCAGTTCATACACTGCTGTGGCTCCCATGTCTTCTGGGCCAACAGGTTTCTGAAAAGCAAGGAAAACTTGTGGCAAGAGGGGAGGGAACACCTGGACAGAGAGCTCCTGTCTACCTGAAGGGTTGTCACAGAGCAAGAACTGGACACATCTGCTTTATCCCTTGGCACTTGCTAGGGAGAATTCACCACAGGCTCCAGCCTAGTGTGTGCAGAGGCCAGAGTGCTAATTCCTCACTGCTCCCAAATTTTAGCCTGCAGTCAGGGAACACTTATTTCACTCCTTCACACTCAGCCCCAGCTCAGCTGGAAGCCCCACTCAGTTCACCCATGTCACCCAGTTCAGGTGGGTGTCAGTTTCATCCAACACTTCAACCACAGGACCCTCCTGCCCACACACAGGATGTTACTGAGCTTCTGACCCAGCTGGGGATGGCCAAAATTCAGTTTCAACACAGTGATCTGGTTTAGATTCCTCTTTAATGGACTGAACAGATACTTATTCCTAGCTTTTATCACATCTTTGAGAACAGCTGCACAGAAACCAGAGAATAATTACAGCCAGCCTCAATTAGATACAAATCCAATTTAGGTGCCAAAAGCTTGCAAATGCCAAAGCTGTCACCTCCTCCCATCCCTTACCATTCTCTCCAAAAGGTTGGGCAAACCAAAGATGGTCTAACACTGAAAACACAAACCCAACAGTTGAGCAAACCTGATCCAACTGCTCCCTCTCCTGAAAAATCTCTGCAGTGTTGGGCAAGTCCAGTGGCATCCTGGAGTTTTAACTCCCACCTCTGAAAGGGAAAGGCCACCCTTTGATGGCCTCCCGTGGAGGGAGGGACTATCAGAGTAAACCCAGCACAAGGTGCTTGGCTATTGAGAGGGAACAGGGAGGTGCATTAATAAGAAAGAATGTGCAATCCCATGGTTAGAGTGGCAGATTCTGTCTGTGAGGGGTGGGATCCCCAGCCCCGCGTGAGCCGACACCCCAGGCCCCCTGCTGGCTGTCCTTACCGCCGACCTGGTGGATTTGTAGGTGACCCCGATCTCCTTGGCAGGATCCTCATCCTCGCTGCTGCTCGGCGCGTACTCCGGCCTCTCCCTCGTGCAGCGCCTGGTCTGGGAGGGGAGAGCAGGGCCGGGGGAGGAAAGGCTCCAGCGCTGTCCTGGCAGAGCCGGCAGGCCCCGCAGGCGCTCCCTCGGAGCTCCCTTACCTTCTGGATCATGGGGTTGGGGGTGTCCCGCCGCCGCTCCTTGCGCACCACGGTGCTGCCCTCCTCCCCGCTGCTCTCTGCGGGGAAAGCCCGGCGTGAGGGGCTCGGCCCCGGCGTGAGGAGCCCCGGCCCCGGCGTGAGGAGCCCCGGCCCCGGCGTGAGGGGCTCGGCCCCGGCGTGAGGAGCCCCGGCCCCGGCGTGAGGAGCCCCGGCCCCGGCGTGAGGGGCTCGGCCCCGGCGTGAGGAGCCCCGGCCCCGGCGTGAGGAGCCCCGGCCCCGGCGTGAGGGGCTCGGCCCCGGCGTGAGGAGCCCCGGCCCCGGCGTGAGGAGCCCCGGCCCCGGCGTGAGGGGCTCGGCCCCGGCGTGAGGAGCCCCGGCCCCGGCGTGAGGAGCCCCGGCCCCGGCGTGAGGGGCTCGGCCCCGGCGTGAGGAGCCCCGGCCCCGGCGTGAGGAGCCCCGGCCCCGGCGTGAGGGGCTCGGCCCCGGCGTGAGGAGCCCCGGCCCCGGCGTGAGGAGCCCCGGCCCCGGCGTGAGGGGCTCGGCCCCGGCGTGAGGAGCCCCGGCCCCGGCGTGAGGAGCCCCGGCCCCGGCGTGAGGGGCTCGGCCCCGGCGTGAGGAGCCCCGGCCCCGGCGTGAGGAGCCCCGGCCCCGGCGTGAGGGGCTCGGCCCCGGCGTGAGGAGCCCCGGCCCCGGCGTGAGGAGCCCCGGCCCCGGCGTGAGGGGCTCGGCCCCGGCGTGAGGAGCCCCGGCCCCGGCGTGAGGAGCCCCGGCCCCGGCGTGAGGGGCTCGGCCCCGGCGTGAGGAGCCCCGGCCCCGGCGTGAGGAGCCCCGGCCCCGGCGTGAGGGGCTCGGCCCCGGCGTGAGGAGCCCCGGCCCCGGCGTGAGGAGCCCCGGCCCCGGCNGCTTCTTGAACACAAAGCTGCAGACGCCGCTCTCCTCCGCCATCCTGTGCCGTCGAGACGGCGGCGCTGGATGGAGCGGCGCCGGAGCGGGCGGCGCGGGCAGCGCCCCCTGCGGGCGCGGAGGACTCAGCNCCCGTGCCTGCAGAGAACACCTGTCTCTGCAGCTGGGCTCAGGCTTTGGGCCACCTCCAGCCAGCACTTGGCTCTTTCCAGTGGCACACACTGTGTTCAGGAGCCAAACAAGAATATTTGTTCCAGCATCATAATTTTCCAAGATATTCCCACCACTCCATTTATGGCCCATTGGAGGGCTTTGAGAGCTTAAGGTGAAGTCCTCAGAGCTCCAGGTTACTGCTGCCTCTCTCCTGGCCCACGGCCATCCCGGCTTCCTCGGCTGGCGTGAAACCACTCCAGGTTTTGACTATCAATATTTATATTTATTTCTGATGTTTTGCACAGCCCTCCAAACACCACGGGAAGCTGCCCTTACAGTCCAGGCAGTGCTTTTGCTCGGCCCACGGGAGCCTGCTCCGGCAGATCCACCCCTCGCCTCGCACAGCCCCGCTCCACGCTCGGCTCCTCAGCTCTCCATGGAATAAACCCTGGGTTTCTGAAACCATCACATCAGTTTTGCCCCTCTGGAGGGTGAGGAGTGGGGAGCGCTGGAATCCTCCTTTCCTGCTGCTGCCTGATAAGATCCTTCCTATGCAAGCAGAGAGCCGAGGTGCGGGAATTGTGGCTTTTGCAGGGATGGATCCTTTGGGATGCTACAGGATCCCTACCGGGGTGGTGAGTGCCACGCGGAGAGAGCCCGAGGCCGCGTCCAAAGCTCGGAGCGAAGCCAACCTGCACACGGGAGAGAGGCTGGAGGAGCTAATTAGCGGGGGTAATTAGCGGGGTAATTGCACCCTGTGCCACAGAGGAGGGGTCGCTCCCGGGGCAGCGCTGCCGGATCGGGGCGGCTGCGGGCGAGCAGGGGGAGAGAGCGGGAGCCGGGGGAGCGGGGAAGGGCTGGGGTGAGAGGCTGGCTCGACAAAGGAGCGGCGGCGGGGAGCCGGCTCGGCGCCGAGAGCCAATCGCTGCTGCGGCCCCGCGATAAAAGGGCTCGGAGCCGGCGCGGCGAGCGCAGGAAGCGGCTCCGCTGCGCGGCCGCGGCCTCTGCGGCGGGACACGGCACGGCCCCGCACAGAACGGCA